>JAIPRL010004794.1:14395-32933 GCA_025469235.1 Pemphigus obesinymphae | reverse complement strand
TTTTGGAAATGATTATCGTTTATCGAATATATGGGTAAACAGATATTCTACTATTTCTTGAAAGTTCGGTGTTATCGAAAACAGTCAACTACACAGGTATCTAATTATTTTTTGTGAACGGAGGGGGAATTACCCCCATTGCTCCCTGTATCCCCCTTTGTGTACGTATAAATAAATTATTTATTCTTATTTATAACTTTGGTAAAAAAAAAAAATCAAGATTGCATGAATTTTGCAAGACCAATACCAAGACCAAGACTGAGTTACCAAGACCAAGACCAAGACTGCCATGGTCTTGGTCTTGGTCTTGCTTTGTGCATCACTAGACGCCTATGAAAAACCGTGCACGTGTGATATCTGTTCAAAGTAATTTACCGAAAACGGAAGTTTAAATAAACATATTAGTTTGCACCAACGCAATTTTAAAATATTGAACCAAATTTATATGACATATGGACACCTTATTATTGTACTATTTATTATAATACTACATATATACACTAACACTGTGACTTAATTTTCTGATTAATAAGTAACAAAACGAATGTTAATAAATTCAACATCATAGTGGGTCATTATCATAAACTTCTACTACACTGATAACACAGACATTGTTTGATAACTGAAAGTGTGCAAAACAAATTTCACTTGCCATGCCATTTAAATCGATAGGTATATACTTTTGCGGAAAATAATTTTGCAAAATATGAATAGGTAGGAAAACGCATGTAAATAACCTTATACAAAAATATAATGTAAACATGGGATATTAAAGTGTACCTACCTAAGGATAAAAAATATAAATATTATATATAGTGTATTGTATTCGTAAATTAAAAATTATAAAAAGTTTAAAGTAAAAAAATTGATAATTTGGCAATCATTGTAGACAAATTTTATTCGTCTATTGCGTGTTTAAAATCCTGTTTGATCCAGGAAAACTGTTGTACCCGTGTGGAAAGTTTGTTTAAACACGGTCACCCGAAGTGAAACTCTAAAGATTCCCGCGAGAATTTAAACTGGTGAAAAGCCTTATACTTGTGAACTTTGTTAGAAGGCGTTTACTCAGAATGGATCCACATTGAAACACTTGAGAAATCATACTGGTAAAACCCATATAAAAGTGTGATGTTTGTTTAAACACATTTAGTCAGTAAGTACATTCATTTACAAACCATTAACACAATAAGTCACATCGGTGAAAAATTGTACACGTGTGGCGATTGTTCAAAAAATTTAACGAAAATTGTTTAAAAGTTTAAAGAAAGATACCTATGAGAACTCATACAGTCACACCAGTGAAATGTAGTTATTGAACAAATATGTACAAATGTTATTTTTTTAAAAACTATGTAAATGTAAGCTTTAATTTTATCCGAATCGCTACATTTTTGTTTTGTTTTTTCTTAATATAATTGTTACTATATTATTACCCATTAAAAGACAGCAAATGTCACAGCAATTAACCTGAAGTTTTAAAATAGTACGGATCAGTAGGCCAAATGAGTTTTCATGTTTTATTTTAATAACAGTACATCCAATATATATATATATAAATTTAGTTTATAAATTATTTTATATATTTATTTTATTTTTTATATTTGAAAATATATGGCATTCTTACACACATTTTGTATTTAATAAAAACAAAAGTGTAGTTTTTACTAACTGAGTATTTCTAATTACTTACAACTAACTTTATCTAACTCAAAAGTTTCACTTCAACTGTGTGACTCAGATATCTATATGGTTTTTTTGGTAATATTGTGCTTACAAACGAGTAACTTAAATAAAAAATTTTAAAATTATAAATTCATTTAAAAGCAATTTTTTTTATATTTTATTTGCACTTTCAAGATACATAATATTATAAGGTATAAAAAATGTACAGGTTTAACAATAATAATAATACAAAATATTAAAAAGTTTTATTTCATATAAAAAAATATTAAAATTTTAATCTTATAATCCGTCACGCACAATTTCAAAGTACTATGATAGAATCCTTACATATTAAGCCAACAATATAATATATAATTTATTATAAGTAGATACCAACGCTGTTCAATTTTATGGACGTGACAGTGACGGTTATCATTTACAAATAAAGGTTAATGGACAAATCTAGTCAGACCTTCCATGAAATACATTTTCGAACTCACAAACTGTAAATTTTACTTGGACATAAAATTGTCAATACTCACATCACTCTGTTTTTAATTTGCAGTTTCTGTATAAGTATAAAATGTATTAATTGTGTCTAGATTCAATCTAAACACAATTCACTTCATATAATAATAACCGCAACTGCTATTTTTTAGAGGATGTATTTGCAGTCTTGTAAAATATTCGAACTAATGCATTTGAAAATATTTTTTTTATTCGAACAGTATTTTAAATACTTTAAAAATTGTATTTTAATACATTACATTAAATAAAAAATAAACATTCTAAAATATAAATTTCAGATTCAATTTAGACTTTTAATAAATTGATTTAACATAATATATCATTTACATTTATTTCTAGGAGAATTTACATATAGAATATTTAAAAAACACAATAGGTAATCATAAAATCTTTGTAAAGATACAGTTGTAAGCTGATTGTTAATCATCGATCCATTATCGATTTTCCTTTTTGAATTATTTAGAAAACAATTTTTACAATTTGTCTTATAAATATAAGAAAACTATAGTATGTATAATATTGAAATAAAACATCTACAAAGTATGAAATACATGAAATTTGCTAATAGAAAAGCCTTATTGGTCCGAAAATCTCTTCTTCGTAATATTTTATTATAAAATATATATATCCTTATTTTATTCTGATTTTTCCTATAAAATTATATATATATATATAGATATATAGATGTAATAATATATAGATTTTTTAATTCATATATTATAATTTAAGCTATTTTCATCTTCATTAGGTATTGAATATTTATTAATAATTAAGAATAGAACATTTTGAAATTTAAGATGTAAGGATATAATGAGTTATGTTCCTGTAATAATTTTCTGTAACACTCGATTTTTAATATTATAAATAAATTATAATATTTGTATTTAATAATTAATGTGTATTTATTCTCTATGCTAATAAATGTTAAATTTTACTGCGTTCTATTGATACTTATATTTATCTTATTAATCTATTTTTTGTTGATTTTTATGTTATTGTTTTAGGAAAGCATTTTATTAATATTGAGTACTAGTCTAAGGGGTTTTTGAGTTTATACAAATTGAAATATGTTTCACTATTCAATTAAAAAAGTCAATATATAATATATAATAGGTACATAAAAAAAAAATGATTAATTGGTATTCAATGTTCGTTTTAAATAATAAATGGCTTAGGTTTTTATCAAATGTCATCTTATAAGAAAAAAAAAATATATATAATATATAAACTAATGATAAAAAAAACTTATTATAATATACTTGGGTTAGAGTTTATCAGCATTTAAAACATATACATGTGTAATATAATATTGGATAAGGGATGTGGGGGCTTTACCCCCACGGGCACTAATAATTAATTATTTCATCCCCCTTTAAACTATGTCTAAATACGCCACTGAAATAGTTTAGTGTAGAGTAAAAATGTACTGAAATATTTCTTTTATACCTAATACCTAGGTACTTCAACAATCCTAATATAATATAAATATAAAAAATACCTAATATAATTTCATAATAATTTGGAGTTTAATAACATTGCAATTTTAGCTGAATTAAGTTTATAATTTACTACAAACTTATACGAATATTAAACAAGTTATACGTACCATGTATATTTTACACTATATTATTAAACAAATTAAAAAATATAACGATATATATATAAACAATAATACAATAATAAATAGTTACATTTATTTTGACTATTTATTTCATAATATTAAAAAAAATACTAAAAACCGCACTATAATACATATTAAGTCATAGACTAAAATATATAATTAGATATTTGTGTAATAGAATTTAAATTTATTTATTTGGAAAATTAGTATTTGATGAGTATTATACTCGTATTTAGTAGATACCTATAGATATTTGTTTTTATCCATTATTTTGTATTATATACATATTTTTTTGTGTAAATAAATTATTTATTTATTTTAATATTGCTATGAGTATTAAAATATATCATTTTTAAAAATCAAGTAAAATCATTTATATACTTATCCAGAATGAGTATACCTATAGTACCTACATTAAAAAATAATCATTTTAAAGATTACAAATGTATTTTATTTTATTATAAATTTAAATTAGGAATTATAACTGTAAAGTATTTAAAGTATTTAAAGTGTTTTTTTTTTTTATGATTCATAAAAATGTACCTACTTTAAATAAATCTTTAACTGTTGTGTTCCTGGGAAAGAAACACCTCTAAACGATCGTGTAATTACCAAAAACATTTTTATTGTAATTACTTGAAAAAATAATTTTTTAAATACAATATTAGATTATCAGTTTATTTTCACTAAATTATTACTATATAGGTGTTTTGGTTCTGTCACAAAAGAAACCAAAACTCAAAATTGTAGAGGGATTTTCTACATAGATTTCCCTGTATTATTCTCATTTCAATTTTTGTACAGAAAATTTCCAGTAAAAATCCAAAAGCTTTAAGTAGTCAACATATCGATAAAATAACAGATAAATAAAGGATAGTTCGAATGAGAGACATTGAAATTACATCACCCACTAGCCTTAGACACGTGTAGTTGAAAATTAACAGCACGCTCAAAACACTGTAATCAAGACAAGCATGGCAGTTAAGTTCCCATCAAGGCTGATAACAAAAGTAGGTGTCATAGAATAGAAATCTGCTGGCAACAGTAGGTAATTCAGTCCGTGGTGCTTTATAGATCGCCAATCTTATCAGTCAGAATGGCACGCATGGGACATAAAATCCTAGGTAAATCCAAAAAAAAAAAAAAAACGACGACGACAATAAGAAAGAATTGTCTTCTTGTTCAAGACTGAGTCTACAGAAGTAGTAGAGGTAGTAGAATGAATACTAAATATTAACCTGATTGTAGCAGAGTCAACAGAGGGGAAACGTGTATAAGTACATTGAATACACTAAAGGTCGGAACATGGCCGAAGCAAGCTGAACAATGGATGGCAGAGGAGATGGGTAACATCAAATAAAGACCGATAGACCGAAATATTGATTACCAAACATCTGGGCAATCAGGAGATATGAACAAGTAAACTACCATTTCACTCAAGCACTTACAAGCCAATGATTTTTTACCTAATACCTACATCGATTCGGGATCCTACAATACTACAGCGCCCACGATAGTGATGATATAACACAGTTTTAGAGTGCGATGCGTGGAAGGAAACTCATAGCAGAGCTAAGAGAAAAACAATAAGCCAATAATAATTTGACAGGAACGATATTAAAAACAAAATACCAAAGGGATACAAGCCTTCAAAATGCATTACAGTTATGAAATAGTAGAAAAGACGTAGGCTCACAAAACAAGAATGAAAAAGGTGAATTCAGGGAATAAAGGAGGATAGACCTAATCAATCCTTACCTAAAATTAATTGTTAAACCAACTTATATTACGTTATATATTGAATAAATAAATCATTTTAGGTGTTAGGACAATATGATTTATGGCTCAGTCCAATCCCCAGTTCCCGATACAAAAAAATACAAAATAAAATAAAAAAGTTATCTACTATACGAGTTTATACGGCTTAAAACTGAGCTACACTATTATTCAACATTATAAAAAAATAATTAACCTAAGCAATACATTTTTTTCTCTCACATTTTACGAAATAACATATCAAATATAATAAAAAGTCCAATTAGAAATAAGTTAAAAACAATAAAGATATCCGTGTAACTTTTCAGACAAATTACGGTTAAATAAATATTTCCTTCAGCTTTTAATACACTATTTTTCTTTAGACCATAATTTTCAACAGAATAATTATTGTTATCGTATCAAACTTCGTTCAGAATCATTTTTATTTGATTATTATCTTTGTTTTTAAATCGAAAATATTAATAATAGTACCTACCTAATACACTATCCTCGTCCGCGAGGACTGGAAAGACGATTGGCCGACTTCCACTACACTACACTGTAACTGTACAGGTTTTCAAATGTTATCATTAATTTTACTGAACATTTATTAAACGAATAAATATGAAAATATCAGTATTATTAAACGATTTTAATTATAAATCTGTCATATAGGATTATAAAACGAGTAGACTTTCGAATCGTTCACACGTATATTATAATATCTATCATTTGATATAAAATCGTTATTTTAAATTAACAGGTAAACCTACCTAATATAAACACATAACAGCTTATATTTTTTTTCAATTAAAAAAAAAAAAAAAAATGATTTATGAACGTAGACAAGTGGAGTTTCCGATAAAATCTCATTCCTCGTACCTATATGTGATCGTGATATGTGCTCGAAAATAAAATATTTTAAATGTGTAGTTTTAGTTGTAGTTTTTTTATTTAATATAATTAATATTTCGTTTGAATGTATTTCATAAATCATCGATCTGTACGAAAATTCGCCGAATCTACAAGGCGGTATTTATAAATATTTCATCATACGTCAAAATATTCTCGTATACCTCTATATACCTAGGTATATAAAATCATGGAACAAAAAAAATACAGAAATTAGATACCTACCCATTTTTTTTTTTTTTTTTTTTTTTTTTTTTAATAAATGACTGTGTGGTTTTAAATAAATGATTATATAATTAAAAACACTCTTATGGATATGAAATGTAGATTGTCTTATACGTATGTACAATAATGTTATGATCGTCGCAATAATAGGTGGTGTCACTAGTTTGAAATTTTGACGATAAACCATAACCATGATAACTCTGTAATTTCTCAGAAACCGCACGACAGGATTCCCACAGAATTAATCACTGTGGGCTTACCTTCACAGGGGCTTCACCTTTGAATGATTTACATAATTTTACGGGTGTTGTTCATACACGTTTTACGCTGTGAGTATTTTAATTAGAAATTTTTGTCGGCGACGGATCAGTGTACGTGTTTAACCATGGTAATGGTATATATCCTACCGGTATATACCGCGGGTGATTTTTGTAGTCAATTATAATTTTAAGCAACGGTATATATTATTACATTTAATATCAATTCTATTTTTAAATTGTTTTATTTTCCTACATGGCTTTTAACTTTTATATTCTATGCGAACAGCTGTTTGAATCGTAAACAATTAGAAGAAGTACCGAAAAAGTTGTACACATTATAATTTTAATATACTCAAATGCAGTATCAGAACTTACATCCCCTGTTAAGCACCCGAAACTTTTAAAACTAAATAATAATTAACCATCTATTCTTTTTTAAATGAAAATACTAAAGATAATTTGTGAACCACATAACTACCATTTAAAATGCTCAAAATGAAATAATATTTATTCTATTATCCAGTGAATTTGAAAAATCTCCAAATTTCTATCCCCTCCCCCACCCCATAACATCAATAACACAACAAAATTTATTTTTTTTAAAAATTAGGTATCGATATTCATTCGTGGTGTTCATTTCACCTGGAATTTACATGGCATTGATAAAAACAAATGTCAAACACAGTAAAATCCTAAACGATCTAACCATTTTTCACCTAACGTAGGAATATTTATATTTCGCAACAAATTTTCCATTTACCGTTAAGGTACGGTGTGCCATTACTACATTACTATTCAAAATTTATACAAGTTGACAAAAAACATTTTTTAAATCGTTATATAATAGTTCTAAAATTTACAAAATCTTTAATTTTCCATTTCTACTCTCCTCAATGATGTCCTAATATTAACAAGATTTTTTTCCTCATTTACAGTCATTACAAAATACGTTTCAGAGGTGGTTTTTTGTCGGATTTTTATTACAATTAAATATCTAATTTTTACATTTATAAGAATTTATACATATTAAGTATAATTTACTTTTGGAGTTAAAAATTACTTTATTATTTTGGGAAGTAAATGAGCTAAAAAACTGCAAACACTTGGTCGTTATTGAATTTGAAAGTCGATTCAACCACTAAAATGCATACAATTATTCATAGAATAATAATCATTGATCAAAATATGGTACCTAATTTTAAATGTTAAAATTGTATTACGTGTGTGCAAAACCGATTTATCTAAAAATATTAAACTTCATAAAAATGTTCATTACAAAACAATGAATTATGATGAAAAAAAAGAAACAAAACTAATATTTAACGAATTTCTTCACAGATTAATAGATAAATTGAGAGCAGTATATAGAAGTAATATAATTTCAATTACTTATGACTGTAATGAAATTACTTTACAGTCAGTTATTTATAAGTAATTTTCAATAATTTTTAAAAATTCTAAAATACTTGAAAACAAAAATACAGTTTACTGACAATATTCTATTAAAAATTATATTACGTTAATAAATACGATTTTGTCAGTATCTTTTAATAATATTTTTTCAATATGCATACTGTATAGTATACTTTGATATAATAAATTATTATATAACAGTTATTAGGTACTCATTTGGGCACTAGAATACGAAATTAGTTTTTAAATCACAAAAATATTAAATGAAAAGTTATACAAAATGTATTCTATTTATTATTAATTAATAATTTAAATAAAAGTATTATAATAAGTACATTGATTTCTTTGAACAAATAGTTAACAAATATCTTATAATATATATGAAATTTAGTAATGTTTAAGTAATTCTTTAGAAAAAAAAAAATTAATAAATACAATAATTACAATTATTGTACTTGACTCATTGGGTGGAATACTGATAATGGATATATTAAATTTGAAAGCCATAATAAATCATTGCATTCAATAAAGCTCTTTTGAGAGTATCTTTGGTGTGATAATAGTTGTTAAAAGAAATATGCAACCATTTTTTATTTTGTTATTTTCCCTTCATTTGTAAATTATTTCCGCTATAAAAAGTAGTTTTTCTTTACCCTTAAAGAAAATACTGGAAAATTTATAAAATTATTCCTTCAAAGCAGGATTCTTTTCTATTGTATATAATATTATATAGGTATAGATTAATTTAAATTTTTTTGGTTTTTTGTAACGTTACTTTACTTTACTTTAGTTATTTTACTTATTAAAACGTCAATTAATTTAATTACTATTTTGTTTCGGTTGGTAACGAAAAGTGTACAAAGTAACTTTATCGCTTTTATCTATAAGTAATAATACCTAAGTAAAATATTATTTTCCCAAATCTGATTGAGTAATTTTGCAATTTATCTACGATATAATATAATAATATACCTACCTATTATATAAAATTTGTTCAGTAACATTGTTAGGATTCTTATTTGGGGAGGAGGCTGATAATTTTTTATATGGGGGAAGTTTAAATAAGATCCTCCATAAATTTGGTATGCTCATGCCTTGCAGTCTATATTTATTTATTTTTTTGGTCCCTACATCTTTTCACTTACTAATTGAACTGTGTAATTAATTTATTTATTAGTAATCTTTACTATTAATTTAATAATATGTATAGGTAGGTACCAACTTATATTATATACATATATATTGTATACAATTATAAAATAAATCTCCTTAATTAATACTCCTAAATAAATACTGGTAGATATTATGAATTTCCTTTTATAAAATGTCTAATAACATATTAAATAAGCTATACTATATAGTACAGCTATAATTAAATGACAAGCAATTTGTTAATAATTAATTGTGCATAATAAGCATTGATTGATATTAAATTATGTTCAAACTTCAAACATTCTCGTCACTTTATTATTGTTATTATAAGTACCTAGATATGTAATAATAAATTGGAATACATTAACACAGTAATAAACAGGATGCATTTTCGATTCTGAACGGAGCAAAGGAACTATTGGTTTACAATGTTTATTCTTTTTTTCTGGAAATAACTTTTCGACCAAAAAACTTGTTCAAAACATTACACACATACAAACTTCCTAGTAGCGAATTTGACCGAGATGGTATTTTAAAGAGGTAATTTTTCGATTTTCTCAATAGATTTTTAATTCGTAAGGAAATATTTAATATTTTATTATAATGCATTTAAAATATTTAAAAGTAAAAAATACCTATTAAAATACATTATTAGGGATATTTCAGTACCATTTAGAAGATATTTTTTATAAGACTATATATCTATCACTGTATTCACATCTAAAAATTTAATATTTTATAGATATGTCGAGAAAAAATGTGATTAATGATATAAATATCAAATATTAGTTATTACCTGCCTATTTTGTTTCACTGCCCCAGTGTACAAGGCTGGATCGTAGTGAGATATTTTGTCATTTTATCATTTAAAAAAAAAAATGACTTTTTAGTTGATATTTAAACAAATAATTAAATTTATTAAAATGTTTTTAAACACTACACAATATTGGGAATCTATCTACACGAATTTTAATTCAAAATCAATAAAATTAAAATGTTCATTGGAAAATTAATATTGGATATCTCACTGTGGCCACCCCTCCCCTAAACTGATATTTTTATAATTTACAAATTAACTACTGATTCCTGATAATAAAAATAAAAGTACTAATTTTATATACATATATATCTAAATTATATAAAAGTAAATTTTAATATTAGGACCTACCTATAATTATTGTATTTTTGTAATTGTTAACGTACCTAATTGTTAGACAGTAAGTATAGGTATCTGACGTTTCATTTGATCTTAATATATTTATTATGCGTAACAAACACAAATACACTCTACACAACAACAACGTACAAAATGATACGAAAAATGATAACCTCCCCTCGAAATGATAACATTGTACGTGTATCTGTGATAACAAATGGAGGAGACGCAATACACGTTGTACACCTATATATTCGACTGACACGTAACGGTACATACTCAAATATTGAATATTAAAAAATATAATATTTTAAACATAAAAAAAATTATAACCTGTAAATAACTGCTAACATTTAAGTCTTGCAGCGACCTTCATGCAAAATATAATAAATACAATATGGTCATGTAACACGTTCAATGAACACTGCATGAAAGCATTTTTATATTTTCTTGAAATTTCGGGGAGGGCTACAACAGCCTACTCAGACCCTCCTTGGCTACGTAACTCAGTTTGTTAAATTATTATTATTATTAATTTATATACCTATTACCTATTAATATAATTAATCACAGACAGTTTCGTCGATCAGCTGAAATATAAAATATATGATTTGAAAGATTCAGAGATTTCCAGTTTTAGGACATATCTAGATAATTATTTACACATCTTTTATCTTACGGTAAGTTATCTAAATATTTATCTTTGATGACAATTTCACTTATCTAAGTAAATTTATCTAGATCCATTTGTATGTAATATATAGGGTTCGGATTTTGAGGCAATATAAATGATAAAAAAAAGTACTTAAAATGTGAAAAAAAAGCAAAAAAAGGCATTTAAAAAAAAAGATTTGTTTAAAAATTAAAAATTAAAAAATGATTGTTAAAAAAAAATTAATAACCATGTAGGTATTAAAAATAAAAAAAGGCACTTAAAAAATATCGATTATTAAATATATAATATATAAAAAAATTATTGAGTGTTAAAAAAATTATTGAAAATTTTGTCTAACGCATTTTTATGTTTATCCCTTCTAACATGTTGCTGTACATGGAACTTTTTGTCACTTGATACTTTTACGTCACAAATTTTACAGTACAAAATTAGTCCATCGGTTGAAAATATATTTTCCCCGAATGCTGAAACGTACTTTTTTAATTTACAACTCTCACTCTTATTAATTTTCGACATATTATGACTACGAGTATACGACTAGGTATAAAAAAATATGTATTGGCGACTGAACGATGGTCGACGACTGCGGAATGATATACAATTTATCTACGATGAATACATTTTAATAGTAGTTTCTATATAGATAGTGTAGGTACTTTGTACTTTGATAAACGCACCTACCGATGTATACGATACGCATATCACCGACAATAAAGTATACACAATGACACGACGTGTCAAATGTCACGTGGGAACTTTATATCCGTTATTGGTCATTTTAAACATACCATCAACAACGTCTCACACGTCATAAATTGCTATCTTGTCTTTGCAAGGTATTATCAATTTGTACCATAAAATTATCAAATTATCGTAATAAATTGATAATTTAACAAAAAATATAAAAAAAAGGCAAATAAAGTCATTTATAGGGAAAAAAAGGCAAAAATAACGTTTATCCATTGGCATAGAAATTAAACGAAATACATTTTTATCACTTGCCCCCCCTCCAAAAAAAAAAAAAAAAAAAAGGCATTTGCCTCAAAATCCGAACCCTATTTATTAGTAATATATTATTTAATATTTTTCACTCGAACCCTATATATAGTAAGAAGACGGAAACCCGGTTTTTAGTACGTTTTTCTATATACGATTTTCGCATTAAGGCGGCTCTCTGCTTCATCAATTTTTCATCAAAACGACCTAAGCGACTGACAAATTTTAAGGTACTTATATTCGTTCGATTTAAAAAATGTAAAGATGTTTGAATTGGTGAACAAGTTTACTTTGCATCGGTCGGAGCATATTTTTAATATTTTCAATATTTTTTAATATATTTAATATTCAAAATTTACAAATTTATAAAATCTTAAATATTTATTCTCATCAAGAATTTGGATAAAATTTAAAAAGTGCTCCGACCGATGCAAAGTAAACTTGTTTCTACATTCAATGGTCTTTACATTTTTAAAATCGAACCACTGGAAGTACTTAAATTTTTGTCAGGCGTAAAGCTATTTCTCAGTCATAAATTTGTATTGAATATTTTGATCTAATAAATGAATGACTTGTGCATGCGCGTGCGTAATATTATGTTTAGCCGGCCCGTCGCTGTCGACCACGGTAATTATTTTTGCTATCGCCATTTATGCGGGGCTTACACACACTAATATTAATTTACACACGCACACACATACACGGCATTTTCACATTGTTCAAAAATTGCCCATACAATAACCCCTTAAAACACGCCCGCAGAGAGCCGCATTAATAGTAAAATTACTTTTTATCCAATGAAGTCGCACTTTCTTTTTTATCACTCGGTCACTCGCTTTTTTTCTCGGCATTAATCACGGTTCCAGTCGTGCAACATATCGCGTCGTCATATATATTATATATATTTTAATATATTTTTATATATTGTCAATGTTAACGTACGTGTACCTATGTATATATTTCAATTTTCAGTACATGAATAAGTCCGGTTCTATGATTCTCGGATACGCCGCCGAAGATGTGATAAACAAACCGCTGGCCGTATTCCATCAGCTGGGCGATATCGAGCAAATCACCAGCAAGCTAGAGAAAAACATCGAATGGGACGGTAAAGTATCGTGGAAGTGCAAAAATGGCGAACACGTGTACCTCCAATGCCGGGCGTCCCCATACCGTACGTTTGGCAAGTAAGTTCGCCAGAGATTGAATGACCCGCGACGATTTTATTTTCAATCGACCATGATCTGAGTATGTACTATATATGTATAAAATGTGAATACGCGTTGGATAAAATCGTAGCAAAACGAAATATAAGGACGTACCTCCTCCGAGAGCACGGACGAATATTTGAATATTTCGTTTTTTCGAGTTTTACGGTTATTCGTACATCTTTTTTTTTCGAAAATAATTTTGAATTTTTTCTGGAAATATGAAAAAATTATTTTTTACCCGTATACGTACGTAATGAACTATGAAATTATTGACAAGATCCGCAGTCCTAATATTGTTGTTATAATAACGTTGTTTAGGTAGGTACTTCGTCATTTCATCGACAATAAAAACATAACCAATCGAATGTGTATATTTTAGTTAATTGGTATTTTATTTGGCCTCATTTTGGCTCATTTTTTTTTTTTTTTTTGAGTTCTTTTTTCGCGATTTTTTTTTTTGACATTAAAAAAATCCAAATCCTTTACACTATATATAGTGAAAACATTGATTCGCGCTCTTTGAAGTCCCGGCATTTACTACACACAATATAGTAGGTTATTTTATCGTATAATAACGTATACACTCACCTGATCGTATTACGTACAATACCTACGGGTTTATCTGAAATATTGTCTATATATGTATTTTCATTTCCAAACAAACGAAAATCCTTACGTAACGGTTAAACGCTCGATATAGTTATTACTACGCTGGCAATAGGTATCGTGTTTTTTTTTTTTTTCTAAAGGGATCATAAACAAGATGGGCGCGTAAACATAAAACGTAAAGAATAACGTATATTTACACGTGATTAAGAGGATGCTATAGGTACCCGCATTTTCTGTCTCCGTCCATCTAATTGGCAATATAATATAACAAAATTATACAACGCAAAATTGAAATTATGATGGCATTTTGGTTAGTTTTATGGCTTAAACACCTATCATCAAATTTAACGAGAAGAATAATTTCGAGTGAACCTCGTGGGCTTTTTGTAAAATATTGTCAGAAAAAAAAGTTACGGCATTTTTAGTTTTTGATATTCATAAATAGCTTTGACTTTTTCGTCAGACGATATTTTACGAAATGCCCATGAGGTTCACTCGTAAATATTGCTCGCTTTAAATTTTCTAATAGGTGTTTATACTCTAAATTTAACCAAAATTCCATAATTCCTCTTAAGAGGATGTTACACCCGCATTTATCGTCTCTGTCTAGCTAACAGATAATATAGCAAAATTACACTACGCAGAATTAAAATTTTGGCGTTTAGGTTAAATTTAGAGTATAAACACCCATTACAAAATTTAAAGCCAAGAATATTTTCGAGTGAACCTCATGGGCATTTTGTAAAATATCGTCTGACAAAAAAGTTAAAGCTATTTAAAAATATCAAAAACTAAAAATGCCGTAATTTTTTTTCCTGACAATATTTTATAAAAAAAAAAACCCATGAGGTTCACTTGAAATTATTCTTCTCGTTAAATTTGATAATAGGTGTTTAAGCTCTAAATCTAACCAAAATTCCATAATTTCAATTTTGGGTTGTATAATTTTGCTATATTGCCAATTAGATAGACGGAGACAGAAAATGCGGTGTAACATCCTCTTAACACAAACCGTTTTTCCCGTGACGATTATTCGGTCACATAATGTGTAGGCACCACAAATGAAAATAATCGCGTTTGATTTCAGAGAAACGACGAATTATATATACGTACAAGAGAGTATCGTCGATGGGCACGGCTATCCGAGAGGAAGTGTGCCGTCCATTCGTAAAGGATCCTATGACCTTAAATCTATTAATAGCGATGGTAAGTATAATTAAATCGCACAGTACTAAATAATAGCGATTTGTTAACACGATAAATACAAGCACGTTATAACATTTATTTTTGCATAGAAATTTGTTGTTTATAATATCAAAATAAGAAATTTGTAAAGTTTTTTTTTTTTTTTTTTTTTTGTTACATTTAGGTACAAGTCTGTATTTTTTTCAAACTTAAAAACATTTTACATAAAACTTATAGGCCTAAATTTTGTATAACAAAGAATTTAATAGAAATCACAAAACCCGCACGTTATCATCTAATATGCGTAGACCCTCTGGCTTCGTTCAGAATCTAAAATTCGAATGATATTTATCTCTTATGAGGATTTCTCGTTCAGTAGGTACTGAGTTTGAAACAAACTTCAATTTATATAAATTTCCAAAATTCAGTCTGCCAGAAACTCCTGTATATACATTATTATCATAATAATATAAAATTTTACTTTTATACACGAAAATAATTCATTATGTTAAATAATAATTTAACCAAGACTTAGCGAAAATCATTTCACGGAAAATGTCGCTGTTCGTGTTATTGAAGTATATTATTATAATAAATTATCTAACAAAAAATTGAAAATCGTATCGATTAAAAGGTATGTTCATCGAAGTTAAAGAATAAATAATACCTAATAATGATTTATAATCGATAATCGTAAATAATAAATAAAATAATTAGTTATTAATAATTAGAGATATGCATGTCCAAAACACTCCAAAATATTTCCTTAAACTATATGTACTTAAAATAATTAAATTTTAAAATTTTTAATTAACATACAATTAAAACATTTAAATCGAACAATGCTCAAACTACACAAAATGCCTTTAGGTAATAGGTAAGTATACATAAAAATTCTGAAAAATACACCCAAAGACGAATTATATTGTATATTTTTTTGTTGTTGATGAAATCATGAAATAAAATAAAATAATATTATTCACAAGATAAATCATGTTACACGTTTTGTATTGAAACTTGACTGAAAATGTCGAAATATTAAGTACCAAAGTATTATGTAACTATAAATGCACTAAAACTAAAAAATGCATAAACTCTGCAAAAACAAATTCGTTATTAGAATAGTGCGTATGTATCTGAAACACGCTTCTAGCTTAGAAAACATAGTACTTTGGACCACGTATAAAAAATAAAATATATTTATATATTCATATTTATTTATTTATATACATTTATAAATTATCGTAACTATGTTATTTTAATACATAATAATTATAGGTACATTTTTTTACCATTTCGTTAAAATCTATTTTATTATTAGATATAAGTCGTAGACTGTTAAAAAAACTGTACATATATGACCCTGTTTGACTACCGCCATTTTTATTTTCACATAAATGTCAATTGAATACTTTTTTGATGGAAACCCCTCGATTACGATTTACCGAATGTATCCGTGTAATAGGCAAAAAAATGTTCATTTAAGCATTCGCATTTGATAGGTCGAACCGAACATAATTATTTAATCGTCCGATAAAATATTTCAATAATTCATATACGCGTTTAAATATTGAAAGACAAATACATCAAAAGTATAATTGGACAAATATTGAAATTATATATAGGTTATAGGTAATCACAAAGCGAACAGTGGACATAATTACAAAAAAAAAAAAAAAAAAAGCAATAACTAAAAATAATTTCCTGGCAGAAATAACCTTTATTCGGACTACACTCGCGTTGTATGTTATGGAAAAAAAAACCGTAATTATTTCACTAGGTAGATATTTAATCGGGCGATGTTGTCAATATCCGGCTTTGTTCCGTATTATCATTACGGATATTGTATGTTATTTCTGCCTACGTGACATATGGAAAAACCAGACAATATTATATCATCTTTCTGGACAGTTTAGTTTTCGTAAATTCGGTTCCGTAAACGAATGAACTAATCTGTCATGACAAAATAGATAGGTATTATCACAGGAGACGCATTTTTTCCTCGTGTGCGCATCTCCTCGTGACCCGGCCTACAACGTAGTTCACCACTTTTCATTGGTCTAATATAATGTCATTGGGATTTAAATTTTGATAGTGATTAGGTAAACAAATAATTAAACATGGATTATAATGACTTAAATCAAAATAAATAATATCAAATGTAATTTATTCAAATTATACGTGCGCTGTTAAATAATTAACAAGTAAATATAGGCAAGAACACACAAGATAACATTGGCCAATAAGAAGTGGTGAATTACCTACAACACAGTTGCGGTGAGGAGATATATATTAGCGGGTTGTGCGTATCAAACCCATCCGAAAAACATCTTCTTCTCCCCCGGCGAAGTCCAGGACACCATTCCCGAACTCAAAAAACGAAGCGCCCCCGGCCCCGACCTTATCTCAAATTCCGCCCTTAAACGCCTCAACAAACCCTTCATCCTTCATATCTGTCGCATCCTCAACGGTTGCGCCCGGCTCGAATACTTCCCGGTTTCCTGGAAACTTACCACCGTCGTCATGATTCCTAAACCGGGCAAAGACCACAAATCTGTTTCTAACCACCTTCCGATTTCCCTCCTCAACACCCTCAGCAAGGTCTTCGAACGCCTACTCCTCGCTAGACTTCAAACATATTCCTCCCTCCTCGTTCGCCCCGAACAATTCGGCTTCAGGCACCACCACAGCACCACTCTCCAACTATTAAACGTCCTAGACGAAATAATTTCGGCCAAAAATCTAAGTAGGAAAACCGCAGCTGTCCTCCTCGACGTCCAAAAGGCCTTCGACAAGGTCTGGCATCCCGGCCTCATCTTCAAGCTAATTTCTATAGGAATCCCCACCAACATCCCACCCAACTAGTTAACATTATCAAATCATTTCTCCAGAACAAAAAATTTTCCATCAAAGTCGACAACAATTTCTCCTCTCACAGGAACATCTTTGTGGGGGTCCCCCAAGGCTCCTGCATTTAACCCCATCTGTTCTCACTAAACGTTAACGACCTCCCTGTCCACCCCAAAGCTAAAGTCGCACTCTTCGCTGACGACACCCTTCTCTACGCCACCAGCAAATATCACTCCGCGGCAGCTTCACACCTCCAAAAACAAATCAATCTCATCCAACCCTGGTTCAAACAGTGGAGAATTTCTATAAATCCCTCAAAAACAT
>JAIPRL010004794.1:0-14295 GCA_025469235.1 Pemphigus obesinymphae | reverse complement strand
TACTCGATTAGATACCTGGGAGTTATCATTGACAGGAATCTAAATTTCTCAGCCCACACCAAATTCGTCGTCAACAAAACAAAAGCAGCAGGCCACCTCCTCTTTCCCATGATAAACAGGAAAAGCCCTCTCTTCGTAAGAACTAAACTTTACATTTTCAAAGCCTACATGCGCCCCATCCTAACATACGCCTCCCCCGCATGGGCCTCCAACATTTCAAAATCCAACTGGTCCCGCATAGAAGCCGTTCAAAACAATACTCTCGGCCAAATCACCGACCTCCCATTCTACATTAGCAACCACACCATAAGGAAATCCACCAACATCCCGTCCATTCTCGACTACACCAATTCCACCTCCACCAAACTCAAACAGTCTATTTCTTCGCCCCCTTTCCACACATTGTGTCTATCTCAACCCGCCCCGACCTACTCAACGGCCACAAAAGAAACCGTCCTCTCAACTTCTAAATAATCTAAAACCAAAAATTCACCCCCTCACCAGCTCATAACTCCTGATACATCCATTCCTCTGGTAGAAGCACAAGCTTGAGATAGAGTATCCCCCACAAAGCAAGTCAAGTCGTATCCAAAATCTGCGATGATACTATATATCTATTTTGTCGTGTAATCTGTAATTGTTTTTCAAATGTCCAAAACTAATGCCCCGTTAATCATATGAATATTTCCTCTGCGATATGCAGTCGGTGCCTGCGTTATCAATATCCCTCTATCCATGTATTATCTCAATATTTTGCAGTAACAATTTTATGTTAACCAGAACGTCATGATATACATTTTTTTTTCTTTTATATTAACAAAAATGCCGAAAAAGGCAAAAAAACCAATCAATCTATACGGAACGCTATACCGTAAATTGATATATAAAAGTTTAATTAAATTATATTGCCTATATAATGGGATATTTCTTATGTATTATTAGATTTTTCTTTTAAAGGTGCGCAATCGGCACGGAGACAAAGTTTGGCGAAATTGCACAACTTGCCGCTTGAAGCACCCATCACGAAAGTCATATCGTTGATATGTACCGCTCAAGAAAACTCAAACGATCAAGTCGTACAAATTCTGGACAAAGTAAAACACTAGAATTATATTACCTATTATAATGTATTTTGTAGCGTAAGTAGACATTTCTGCCGGAGAGAGCTGTAATTATCCGGATGTGGACATAATGACTTATATATACTAAACTTAATTATAGAAATAAATAGAAATATATTTATTACTTAAGGATATTTTCTGTAGTATTTTTAACGTTGGTCAATATAATATCCCTGTATTTAAAATACCTATATCTCTCAGGGGCAGATACCTAATTACGAAGAACCGGTTTTACATAGTAATTAAGTTACCAGAACCAGAACTGACCCTGAAATTATAATTATTTAAAGAACATTCAAGGGATCCCGAAACCTAATTTACCCATGTTATAATATTCAGTAAACTTTTAGAACTTATTTATACCCGTTTTAATTTTAGATACCCGAATGAGAACATTTATTTAATTTTTTTTTAACCAAAACTGGAACCGAAACAACAAACGATCCTAATTCTGATAAATCGTATATCTGATATGCTCGCATTTGCTTTATTCTCTGTCTAATCAAACGTCGTCTTTTTTTCGGAATTTTAATTTTGTAAAAAAATATAGGTTACTGTTTTATTTTGATTTTAATTTTTATACTTTTAATTATAAATAGATTGCACAATTAAAATTTCAACGATGCTACAGCATAGATAATTATTAAATTTGGTAATAGATAAATTTACTCTAATATTGGAAATGACAATGGTGTGATAAGAATGCTAAACAGCTTCCTCTTAAGCCAAAAATTGTTTCGTCTTTATGTGGGTATAGCTCATTTACAACTTGTTCAAATGTTATTGTGGAATTATTAAATGTTCCTGCTCTGTACTTCAAGTGTAAGATTACAAAAATAATGATCACTAGATACTTTGATTTTTAGTGATACTGTAAATGTCATTAAAATTTTCAGAAGCAAGTAGTTATATAGAAAAATTGCACTGCCACTGTCACGTTCACGCAAGCCAATCGTTTTCGACATAAAAAAAGAAGGAACCTAAAATTTATCATTTTAAATATACATAGGCCATATGAATATAATAAAAAAATAAAATCCATTACGATTTCAAAAAGCATTACATTATAAATAATTCATAACTTATACAACCGTTACAGACCATTTACCAAAATTTTTTTTTTTTTTTTAGTCTGCAGTTATATTTTTATACAGGCGTAACATATTTGGTAGGCCAACTAAGAATAAAATCCATAGAGGATATATTCCTCAACATCCCCCCTGCGTACGCTACTAAATATTATTAGCTAAAATATTCACTAACAAAAATTCGAATTTTCTGTAGGTCGTTGATATTTTGCGTGTCACTGAATTGTACTCGTCACATTTAAAAACCGAAAATATTAAATTCGACGATCCAGTTACGTCAGACTTAATCGGAGCCCTTATTACGGTACTGTTGCATTCTTTTCTACTGGCATGATAACGATTTTGTTAAATTTTATTATTTTGTATTTTAGCAAGGTCCTATGCACGTGACATCCACTCGGAGGAGCTCAAACGATTCAGCTACGGTTAAAAGTCAGCCCTACGGTGTGGGTATCGCTAAAATGAATTTCATGACAAGTGTTACTCCTCAAATAAAAGAACTCCTGGATATGTCCTTGTACTGGGACTTCAACGTGTTTAAGCTAGAAGAACTTAGCATGAAAAGGTGCCGGATACTTAATAACTTAATGCTATAGTTTGGGTTGGAATTTCAATGCCCTAAAAAAGTTCAAAAATTACTTAAAAATCTCAAAACATATACAATAAAAAGCATTTAAAATGTATTTTTATAAGTTTTTAAAATTTATTTATTTATGTAAAAAAAAAAAAAAAGGACCTATATTAAAATATATTTCAAATAAAATAAATATAAAAAACGAATTTTAAATAACTAGGTATTAATATTCAAAGGTATAAAGTAAGTAAGTCTTCTGACTTCTTAATATAAAATTTGAAAGTCTGAAATTTTTTAGGAAAAAATATAAGTATTAATATATCTTAATAATTGATGAAATATTCAATATTTTTTTAATATTTATGGAAGAAAATTTAAATTTTTTTAAAACTTGAAAAGGCCGTAAAAACATCAAAAAATGCCCTTAAAAGTTAAAGTTTAAATTTATCACAAAATGCAAAAAAGGTAAAATTAAAATTACTTAAAAATAATCTGAATTCCATAGAACATATTTTCCACATACTTTACATTTAAAAACGTCAGGAAAAAAATTATATTGCATCAAAACTCCAGCCCTAGTCATAATGATAACATTTTTCGTAGAGAAATATTTACATATTTGTATAAATAAAATGAAACCCAAATTCACAAAATATACTTTTATTTTAAGCAAATAAATATTTCAACAACTAAGTTCAAGCAACTCACTGCAAAACACAATACAATTTATTTTAAATAAAATAAAAAATATTTGCATTCAATAAATGTAAATTTTTGTGGATTTGGATTTTATTTCATATAAACAAATTAATTACAGGTTTTTTTTTTTAATGATACAATAACCACTTTAACTAAGTATACTCAAAAAATAACTTATATACCATTGTATATAACGACTTTTTATTTTATTTTTTAACAATAAAGGGCTCGTGATATGTAATTCTAAAATACGTTGTTATAAGCGTAATGATATTATATATAAACTTCAAAAAAGTGCTTAAATATGTACTAAAAATGTTAAAATATGCAAAAAAAAAAAAAAGTTATTGATTGAACAAAAAATAAATGAATAACTTTTAATTTAGTTATAAACTTATATATTTTACTTTTAATAAATTACTATATTTAACTAGGTAAAAAATGTTTGAAAGGATATTTTAAAAATGTATTAGAATTAAATCTAAAGAAAATAAAACAATAATAAAACAAAAAAAAATGTTACCTAATCACAATGTCAAAAATGTAAATACGTTAAAAGTGTTTATACGTTTTCTAAACAATTTAAATAGGTCTTCTTTAAAATGACAATACCTATAAGCGTAAAATAGCGCTAAAAACACGAAAATAGCAAAATAGCATCAGAGCTTAAAAAATATGCAACAAAGAATTTGGTATTTCTCACATCTTGGTTGTCTAAAACAAATGTACAGCACACTTAGACGTCTCTAGGACCCCTCGAAACAAATATGCGATTGCTACAAGTACCACCCAAGTACCCTGATAATGACCAATACTGATATATTGACTCGATTTCTTCGACGTTTCGTTTATCGCTTGAAAAACTTATTCGTTTTATCGTTACTTTTAGACCTTTGGTTCATTTGGGAATGAATCTGCTGACGCACTTTGAAGTGCACAAGACTTTAGGTTGTGACGAACGAACACTGCACGCGTGGTTAACCGTGGTCGAAGGTCATTACCACGCGAAAAATACGTACCACAATTCCACGCACGCCGCCGACGTTCTACAGGCAACCGCCATGTTTTTGGAAAAAGATCGCATCAAACGACTTTTGGATCAGTTGGACGAGGCGTGTTGTTTGATCGCAGCCATCACGCACGACATCGACCATCCCGGAAAATCGAGGTAGAGCCGCGAAACCAAAACTTGAACCACGTTTGGCAATGCAATTCTATATATTATGCCCAATGTGTAACATTATAATATATCGTATGTATATTTTTTTTTTTTTCTTTCTTTCGTTAGCGCATTTTTGTGTAATTCTCAAAACGATTTGGCCATCCTATACAATGACATAAGCGTTTTGGAATCGCACCACGCTGCTCTAACGTTTAAGCTCACTACCCGGGACGAACGGTTGAACATTTTCAAAGGTACGTGCGGGGCATTTGGCCCGATGTCCGAAAATGTATAGTTGGTTGATTGACAAAAAAAAAAAAAAAAAAATTGAAAATTTATTTAGGTCTGGAAAAGGACACTTACAAAGTGGTGAGACAGAACATCATTGACATGATATTGGCCACCGAGATGACCAAACACTTCGAACATTTAGCCAAATTTGTGAGCGTTTGTAACAAACCGTCGGCGCTCGATGACGCACCGGTGGACGGACTGGTAAGTATAGACTATATAGGCGAATTCGCCTGGGTCGTCATAAAACATTGCATTAGGATAATTTGCAAACGAACAATTTATCAAACACCGAAATTCGTCAACAATATATATAGCGATTTTGTCAAAGTGCGTTTTGCCAAATGTATTATTTGTAAAGTAAATATAATATTTCTTGAAAAAAAAATCTATCATGGACAATGGGATATATTTCGGAAAGTATAAATAGTTTTTATAAAAAAAAATCCATTCTGTTTATCATATTTTTTAATTATTGTCCCTTTCTCTTATTGGCTAAAACTATATCAACATTAGATTTTCAAATGACAACCTATGGTTTAAGTTATCAATCCTCATATCACGTTTTTTTTTTTTTTTTTTTTTTAATACCATGAATATAACTCGAGTAATAAGCATTCAAATGTAAGACGTGGCAGAGTGAAGAAATATTTTATCACGTTATTATCAATATCTACTCGTATACTTCAGTACTTCTCTCCTCCACTGCGTCTTAAGTTTGAATGTTCGATACTTGAGTAATATAAATCAAATTTAAAAATCAAACCGTGAAAGTTCTTATGAAAATGTATTCATAAAAATTTGTAATTTAAATCATAGGTTGTCATTTCAAAATTGAAAATTTATATGGTCTTAACCAATAAGGGAGAGGAATAAAAGATTTAAAAATATGAAAAAATATAGAAGAGTATACAAAAAACCTTTCTGAAAAGAATGTCACAGAAAATAACTTTTATTTAGGTATTTATTATTTTTAATTATATTCTTGTAGAATAATATAATACATCTAGTAGTTTTAAAAAAATAAAAATTCTTAGTGATAGTGGATGAATGCTATTTCTGAAAGGTATTTTTTATTTTACAATTTTATGTAGAAAAAATTATGATTATATGATATATTATATAACAAATATTTGACTAAATACATTTTCAATTAAATATGTTGTTAATAAACTATCTCCATATTGGGTTAATTACTTTTGAAAAGTAATTAAATTACATTACAAGTTACATTAAATAAAAGTAATTGGATTACTTTATTTTAAATTACATTATTAAATGCACGAAATTCGTCATTAGCATGAAGTTACTTTGTGATTTAAATCGTACAGAACTGAACATACGTGAGTTATACAATCTATATCATTTTAGTTTATATAACAGAATATCTAGAACTTGTACATTTTCTAAATTAATAGTTATCAAATAAGATATTTAGATTTTTTTAATAATAAGATATATTTAGCCAAATTCATAGACAGCAATAAATTTTTTTCTTAAATATTATTCAGTTTAGAAAAAATTTAGTAGTTACATTCCATTGGTATTCATAAACAATATTATAATTTATCTTGAATAATATTTATCTAAGTAATATCTCAATGAAAAATATTAATCTTCCACTATTTCGTATCATAGCCATAAAACGGTGTAAATTTATATTGATGTAACATCAGATATAGGTACCTGTATATTGTAGTAAACTAAAATAATTGTAAAGTGGTATTTCATTTGTTTTACGTAAAAATATTTTTACCGTTGAAAATCTTCAGAGTGCCTCTTAAATTTTCTACAAATTATAAAAATATGCCAAATTTATTTTGACTTTTTTCAATGTACATTTTTTTATTTTTATTAAAATAGGCGTTTAAAAAAAAAAAACAGGGATTAAACGAGACCTACTTTAAAAAATCGGAAATTAAGCGTCCCGTCGGAAGTCAGGACAACGGGACGTAATGCTGGAAAATCCCGTTTTAAACAGGGCACTATAGTGTATAATTTATATGCGTATACAATTTTATTTTTTAGACGCCCAGCGAAGTAAGTCCCGAATTCATAGTGCCGACCAGTGCTGAGGAAGTAAATTTGGTGAAGAGAATGTTGATCAAATGTGCCGACGTGTCCAATCCTACCAGACCGCTGAAAATGTGCGTAGAGTGGGCTAAACGTATTGCTGACGAATATTTCAATCAGGTGTGAAGGTTTTTTTTATAGTTTTTACATTAATAAACGTCGTAAAAAAATTTTCAGTCCTAATAAAATACTCTATAATTTCCATTTAATTTCCTATCGAGTATGAAGTACAACTAGGAAAATCCAAATATAATAATGTTTACGTTTATTTCGGATATATCCATTATTGTCCGTGTCCACCATTGTTTGCAAACGGTCATCGAAACCATTGTCAGTTTCGTCTTTAGAGGTGCGTTTGTTCGCTGTTTCGCTGCAGCCGTGGACATATATAACGTCAGCAGGCAACTAGCTGAAGACATGCAAAATACGCAAAAAAAATTTTGTTTCCATGACAGCTTATCCAAATACAATAATAATAAATATAAAAGAAATTATCCATTATAATGTACATAATATTAAGTGTACTAACTTACCAGAAATTATTATGAATACTTTGCAGATTACAATATTTGAGATTAATTTTTAAAAATTTTTAAAAATACACTAATTACTTATATGTCACACATATTAGGAAAGTGGGATAGGTACGTTAAAGTTTCCTCTTTCATATAATTAACTCAAAATATCAAAAATAACAGTTTTCAGTTTGACCAAACAATATATTTCTGCTTCACTTTTAAACCTGTTTAAACATTAATCAAGTTAAAATAAAATATATCAAAATATAAGAATAAAATTAGTAGTCTTTAAAAAAAAAAAAATTTCTTTTCTTTTTTATCAATCAACTAAACTAATTAATAATAATTTAATACCACTCGTAACTAATGATTTAATAATATATTGAATATCTCATACAATTCAGGATATTCATTTTAATACTGGGGGTACTAAGCCACAGGCCCCCAATGAATATTTCAACTACGGTACTTTAAAAAAATCCTGGCTCTTTATTGTATATTTATAATAATTTTAATATAAATTCTAACATTTAATTTTTATTTTTACAAAAGGTTATACACCTCCATAAAATATCAGTTGTTATTTTAGTTACCCTAAGATAAATTTAAAACACATGTACACTAATTTACTGCAGTTTAATATATAAAAATCAACATTTTTTTTACAATGTAAATTATTCAAACTTAAAAATATCTTTGTACTTTGTAAATAACTAGATACATATAGTATACGATTTTCTTTTAATACATATCGTCACTTAATTTTAAACTTAAATTTTATATTAATTACATTTTTCTTTTCTTGAATTTTTGGCAAAATCATGTATAATATTATTGAAGTTATTTTTCGATGCAAGTTTGTTTTCAATTGATAAAAGTGCAATGGAATTAAGTCGTTCTTGACCGGTTAAAGCCCTCTTCCAAGTTTTAAACTGATATCCTAATTCACTAAAAATTCTTTCTGCTTCAGAGATGGTTATTGGCAGTGTACAAAATATTTTTAAAAGCAACAGAAGTATTCATAAAAATAGTTTTTAATTTCTGAGATATTTCGATTTCTTTTTAAAGAACTGATTTATGATTTTTTTTTTTTAATGTAATAATTCATCTTACATAGTAGACGATAAGTCGTTAGAATATATTGCAATCATATATCGTAAGTTATAAGTTATAAGAACTTCAAGTTCTTCACGGGATAACTTTATATAGCATAAAATTGGAGAAAACCGGTTACAAAGATTTTGATGGGCTTCAAAGCGGTGTGTCAAGTCGTTTACAATAACATCTATACCATTAAATATAATATCCCTCTTAAAAGAATCCTGTGCTATAATGGCTTTATTAGATTGAATAATAACCTCTGATCGGACTTCCATTTTCTCGATTCGGAAAAACTTTCCTTTTCTTTGCCCTCCTTTCTTCTTCAGGAAAATTTAGCGTAATGTTCCAACTGTTTGCCACTAAACTCGCTTCGTTCACAATTTTAGGCCATTCATCTCTTAAATCGTTCAATTTTATAATCAAATCTTCGATTAAATCAATTTTAATCTCAAGAAATATATCGTCCGGGATTTTTTTTTCCTTTAATTTTTCCCAAGAAATACTCGTGCCGCCCGCCCCGCGCGCTTACTGACGCCAACTGGCACGATCTTATGAAATAAAAATTATATACACAAAATTATTATCTAGTAAGAAATCAAATTATTTATATACCAATATTGTATAAAGATATGGTGACTGGGGTAACCGGATTCATTTTATCTTTCTAATTTAAACTAATAATATGTATATATTATGTTTTTTTTTTTTTTTTCGGGCCCCCAGAGAGCACTTGTCCCGGGACCATAGTGTACTCACTGCTCTAGCCCCCTCGAGCGTCCTCTGAATCTTGTCTACGCCCTATCTGGACCACAGTCTAACAAATACAAAACGTTTTCAACAGTTTACACTCCGCTCCAAAATTGTGGATGTTTAATGACGTGTATTTTATTTATTTTTAGACCGACGAAGAGAAAATCAATCATTTGCCAGTAGTGATGCCCATGTTCGACAGAGCCACGTGTTCAATACCAAAATCGCAAATCGGTTTCATGGACTACATCATAAACGATATGTTCGAGACTTGGGACTGTTAGTACAGTGACGCGATACAATAACATAGAAACATTTGTTGAATTCGGATTAATATTAAATTATGAATTTACCGTAAATATTGTATATTTTTCTATTACAGCGTTTATAGACATGCCGGAGATGTTGTACTACATGCGGAGCAACTATCAATACTGGAAAGACCTAGAAGAGAAAGGAATGATCAGTTTTAATGACATTTGTAAAATGCCGAAAATCTTACCAAAGATACCGGAATCCGGTGGCAACCATTGAGAAAAATTGAATAGGTATATCATTATGGTCGACATTTTATCGAACACTGTCCTACACTCTACATTAGATAATTGTACATAATAATATTAAATATTACTAATACAACTATATGACGGAGTAATATTTTCAAGTTTATTATAATAACCGTCAGAGGAAACATGCAAATCAAACTGATTGTTTTTTTTATATAATATTATTGCTTTATCATCTCTGATAAATGTGTAGGTATATATTATATACCAGTATTGGGTTCTACTTAATACGTATAGAGTTGTAAATCACTGTAACCAGATAAATTTTCGAGTGGCGCAGTATAGTAATTTCATTGTTTATTATTTAAATTGTTGAAATTGTACCGAAATTACTGTTTAAAAGTAATTTTCATAAAGTATCACGTTGCCTAAATTATAATACAATAATTATTGTTATAGGTACTTAACTTATAAGCATAAAACAAACAGAAATATTCAGTGATTAAAATATGTATATTCAGATCCCAAAAAAAAAAAAAAACGTGATATTTTTTTGAAATTTTACCACCGATATCTTACTTAAGAGAATACCAATAATTATTCTTATTTATCATTATGTTTGTACATTCATGGGAATGCTATTGTGTTATTATTTCGTTACCCGCTGTATTTTCTTCGAAGTTGTTACCTCAGCGAATTCAGATATCTCGTTAAGGTATCATAATAATATGTAATAACTATTATCAATTATAAAATTGTGTGGAAAAAAAGTAACGTCATTAGGTACTTTTAAAGTAATTATCTAATGTTACACGATAAAAAATAATCGTTGGGTAACGTACAATTTTATTTAATGTATACCTTGTTACATCATATAATTACTTTTTTAATGTAATTTACCCAACACTGAGACTTGGACGCCTGTTTTGCGCGTTTATGTAATACAAAATATCATCGATTTACACGAAATCGCGTATTTAAATACATACTGTTTTTCGGCATTATCATTAAATAGTATAATATAAGTCATTATAAGTCTAAATACTTACTCTTAGTGGATATAAAAATTAATACTTTTGCCAATACTTAATGTACCTACCTAAAAATATTATCACGGTGAATTATTATATTGTTGTTACCATTAGGATTAACGAAAGACTATTAATATTATACTCTATTTGTAATGTTATATTAATATAAAATTTAAATTATATACCTATTATATCCGTACATAAATTATATCTTTGCGAAATAATAATTGTTGAACGCTTCCTGGTCGTATTTAATACGATATTGTGTTTTTATTTTACTTCGATAACAACCGTTTAGATAGTTTTCTGTAAATAGCTAACTATTTTTTATTTATTTATTTATTTATTTATTTATTATTTTTCATTTTTTTTTTTTTTTTTTTTTTTTTTTTTTGTTGTTATCAATCGTTTTCGTACCGTGTGTACATTGTGTTGCGTACCCGAAACACCTTGATTTTTTTTTAACTTCTTACTGTTCATATTATACAGTTGGCAGTTACATTATAGCATTTAAACACAATACAAATATAGTTACCTTGAAATTTAATTTCTTCCTATATCTTTCCAATTGATTTTGAAATTAAAATCTGCCTGAATGCTGAGCAATGCTTCGAATAATTGTAGATACTTATATTTAATTTTTACTAAAAAACAACAAATTTATCCCTTCTATGATAACACATTACATGGTGCCGTTAAGTTTTTCTATTTTTTACACACATAAACGACATACTTATATTATTTTGTAAAATTAGTAATAATTACTATATTATATTTTATATGTTTTAATTTATTTATTTATGAGAATTGAATACCATAATATATAATATATAATATTAAACCCATACGTAAGACGTATTATTGTATAGCTTTTGTACATAATATTATTATAATATATAGTTATAAATGTCTGTAATACCCGAACCCGAAATGTAAATACTGAAAAAAAAAAAAAAAACGATATTAAATATTATCCTCGTAAATATTTTAACTTATTTATTATTATTGTCATTATTGGTGTAATTTTAAAATCGTTAACCTGATCGTCCACCTGATAAGAGTGAATATTTTATCAAACGTATACATTAAGTCATATTATATTAACGTATTATTTCGCACGATAAAATGATCAAAATATAATATTGTATTTAATCTAAAAAAATAAACTACTTACCGTTAGTCATTATAAGTTTCGTCCAGAATTATTATTGTCTTACAATACAATATGTATTATATGGGTACGTACCTGTATTTCATAAATCATAAGTATGTTGTTGTTATTATTTTATTTTACGAAAATAATATCATATACATTATCTATATATTTTAAGAATATTTAAAGATATTGCTTTAAAATGTCGTGTACCTACCCTGTTTGTGTTTGTTGTTTTAATATCTTTAGTACGAAAATAACGATATATACCTACCTACTAATATATTGTTCTTCATTGCATATTTAAGGATTAAATATTTAAAAAACCTACCATATATATAATATCAATATATCTTGTTTATCCTCTGCGCACGGATATTGACAATATTGGTTAGAACTTGGAATTTATTCTTAACTGCATAGGCGCAAACCGCAGGGGGCTAAGTGGGCTTAGCCCCCCTAAATTATAATTAGCCCCGGAAATTTTTAATATAATATATAACATACTTATAAAAACCATTAAAACTTTGTGTTAAATTTTAAGATATTTTAAGACGGAGGGAGGGCATATTCAATGTATAAATAGTCAGCCCCCTCACTAAATTGAACCGATTTGCGCCTATGTTCTTAAGGCTACTGGGGGCAGAAAATTTCGGAATACTGGCACGATTCACTATATACATTATTTATGCGTTAACGAACGTTAGTGCATGCGAGAGCTATGCGCACGAGTACCTATAATCACTTGAAAATGCCAAATGTTCCCTGAATCTGCCCCTTAAACCTTCCTGGTGGAAACTTCTACAAGAGAAAGATTTTCTCAAATGCTCTTTCAGTGTTCCGATTTAAATTTGTCCAAAATATTTATATTCGCATTAGCACCTTTTGTACTGGGTCATGTAGGTCATAATGTTTAATGTTTTACAACGCAATATCTATTCTATATACGATCTATATGGTGAAAATATTTTCTTGTTCTCAAATTAATTTATGAAAAATAATTTTGATTTTAAGGCTCGTTAAATTTAAAAAATATATACTTAGGTAATTATATATATTTTTCCTACGTGACCCAGAAAAGGGGTTGATAAATTCATACATATATTCCAAATAGTAATCGGACATTGGAAACTGTGTAAAATAATCGTCTGCTCGTCGGTCTAAAATCACAAAAATATAGAGTGTTCCAACAGCCTTATTATGGATACATATTTTAACGTTTTATTATTGCTGTTTACAGATTACCAAAATGATTGAATTGGTATTGACCAAACAAAGACCAACTAAACATCTGATAATGAAAATTCATACCTAGTTAAAAAAAAAATCATAACCATAATCAGTAAATTATCTACTGCCAAATGTAATATTTACCATGCAATACATTCTCAGTTAAAGCAATGCAGATCAGATTTATGTAAATTATTAAAGATTTTTATTTTTATTACAATCACATATCATAATAATGTGTGGTTTCATCGAACACCGTACTTTGAAACCGTCTTTCTACGCTACATTTTCAAAATAATTTTGATATTATGTTAGCCACCTTGTTGTTACTTGATTTATATCATAGCATAACGTGTTCAACAAGTTTTATTTATTGACAGGTGTAAGATATTTATATAGACGTTATTTTTTGTGTTATTAGATAAATTATAAAATATGATATTTTTACGTACTAATTACACCGATTCGATGCAAATAATCGTATTATACGAGGTGGACAGGAAAAATGTGAAATTTTGATTCCGCCAAGCATGGGCTATTGCCTACTGCTCACTAATATTTTACTCCTCGTTGTATTCGGTAGGTACGTTTGGTTCCTGCGAGAATAAATAATAAGCGATTATAAAACGTCTATTCATATTCCTTCTTATTCTCCGAGCATTGACATCGGTATACTTTTCACTAGTTCGATGGTTTTTTTCCATTTTAATTTTACATTTTACAACGATGTGTTTTTTCTCTGTGTGCGACATTTTGACCAGAACATTGGCGTGTCTACGGGGGAGGCAGGGTGGGCACTGGCCTTTCCAGTGACTTAATTCTTGGCCTCTTGGCTTATAATCTACCATGGTTGAAACTATAAATTTTAAACAGCTATCAATTTGTCTAATATTTTATTCACGATTAAAGATATAATCATGATAAATCTAGTTTCAAAATATCTGACTTGCTTTGTGTGGGGGGGGGGGTACTCTGTCTCAAACTTGTGCTTCTTCCAG
>JAIPRL010004793.1:0-35723 GCA_025469235.1 Pemphigus obesinymphae | reverse complement strand
GTATGTATGTATGTATGTATGTATGTATGTATGTATGTATGTATGTATGTATGTATGTATGTATGTATGTATGTATGTATGTATGTATGTATGTATGTATGTATTATATCGTTTAAATTTCATCGCAGTAAATTAATCTAAAATTTGACTGAATTTCCATTTACCAAATTATATAATTGCATTGTAATGTCACGAAGGTATTATTTATTGTTTTCAAATACAGAGTTTGATATTATTAATATTACGGGAAATGTAAAATGCATATGAATCATATACACATGTGAAAAGGAATATTTAATTGGTTAAAAATATTATGAAAATAAACTATTGATACATGTGTTTTATGTTACTTCGTCAATTCGGCTTTTTTAGTTTTGTTAATTTATAATTAGGTATATTTGTAAATCGGTAAATACGAAATAAATTTTTTTCGATTAAATAAGTTAATAATAATAATTTGTGATAATCAAAAACATGGAGATTAAATAAGTTTGTGGGACATTAACCCATAAGAATAATTTGTTCAAAACTAAAGTTCCCCCTCATAGTAAAAAACAACACAAATTAGAAATATAATATGATAAATATAAATTGCAGTTAGATTTTTATTATTATTATTTTTATTATTTTACGTTTATATTACCGTAGTCTAGGTTTTGAGGTACAAAATATTGTATTTTTGGTATATACGAATGTGCCATTTTTTAAAAATTGTTCAAATAGGTAATATCATTAAAAAAATAAAATAAAATGTTGAATATTATTGAAACTCGTTTATATATATAATATTATATTCCATATAATTTAATATATTATATATGAAGTAGAAAAAATTGCGAGAATTCCAAACATAATACTATGATATGCATTATATATAGGCGTTTTTATAATCACTACCGGTTTCAGTGAATAAGTCATCTTCAGGTCAAATGTAAAACAGTCGAACAAATTATCAAAAGAAGATTTTTGGATAAAACCAGTTATAGTAATGTATTTGCTTATAAAATATGAGTAGGTACATATGAAATACATACTATGGACTTACACCACTTCGATATAATATATTATAGGCAGTAACACGAAACTTTACGGCCAGAGCATCGTAGATTTTTATTCAGAACTACGTAGTTAGAACTGTGTACTGTAGATAGGTAGGTAATGGAGTATAAGGTGACTGGTGTTGAAATAAAATGATATGGGGTTTTCGATATATAATATATATATATATATATATATTAGAATTGATGTTTTTATTATTAATAATTAAAATATGAGTTTGTTGTGAAGAAAAGCGTAAAATTTTCAAATAAGAGAAAGAAGAAAAAAAAATAGAGAATGACGCCTTCGTGGCCATCATAGACAAACATATTATTTAAAGGCAGTATACTTATGTATATTTATATCATAAACCTCGCAAAAAGGTCTTCGTGCTCTTGCGGACTTAAAGGGATTTAAATGATAGCTATTTGTTTAAAATAAATAAAAAAAAAACCAAGGAATGTACCGACCCGTTACTACATATTAATTTACATTACCTTTGCGGACACGAGAAACGTGTCCGAAATTATTTTCACTCACCCATCACCGTTGGCTAGTCAGCTCGATGTGAGGACGGATCTGAAAATTCGCTCCAGCATGGTGAAATCGACGCATAAAAAAAAAAGAAAATAATTGTGCTTTTGAAGTGGACAGATGAATAGTCACTTCATCGTTTTAACGGAGAAAGAGAAAGAGAGAAAGTTTGGGGTGACACATATTCGTCGCGGTTGGTATTCTGGAAGAAAAGATATACGTAAAAGCAAACTACTTACCTAAAGTTACCTAAGATGGTAGCCAGTGCCGCCAGTGTATTTACACAGTATCAGTGGCGGATCTAGAGGTCATCTAAGGGGGAGGAGGTCGAATTTTTAAAAACTTAATTTAAGTACTTTAAAAGAGTAACAGTATTCATTTTACTTATATTTTTTCAGTTACCAAGACTATATTTAAATATGTATTTAATGAAATTTAGATGTTAATGGGTCGGTGGTTTGCATACTTTTGCAATTTTACGAAAGACCTTTTTTTTGCTTATTTAATGTTTTTTTTTTAAGTGAAGTTTTAAGAATGTTTTCTTTGAGGTGGGTGGGTATATTATTTTTAATAGGCAGTTGAATCGGTTGACAAAATATAATTTGGCATCACTGCCTACAAAGGTATCTAAATGTAGGCTATCTTTAAATCTAGCAATAATTAATTATAGTATGCATTCTACAGATATAATTAAATTCTATAAGCTATAAATGTCATGTCAAGATTGTTATACCTGCATATCGTTTTGTAAAATATACATATCCAAACTAACAGAATATAATAAAAAATTTGAAAAAAAAATGTTTAATTTAATACTTTAATTTACCTCTTATATTATATATATTTATTTAAATGTATAATTAAACATTTTAGTTTAGAATAATAACATAATACCATAATATACTAAATTTTTACATCATTGGTAAATTAAAAATTTCATACTAAAAGATGGAAAAAATATAGGTAATATTATATTTATTAATTTTTCTAAAATACAAATCTAGAGGTCCTGTTATTTCTTTATGTTTCATTTTAAAATAATAAATTTGCTTATTTTGCAATATAAACGAAATGTGTGTGATACTTAGGTATAGTAAACATCAAAAATAAATTAATTTACTATGCTAATACCACAGAGGCCCAGAATATCTATCAATTAAAGTCAGCGAACCGGGAGACGGGAAGCACAGAATATTATTTTAGTTTGAGGTCGGTGCGAGTATACAACGATAAGAAAATATAACAACTTTGATGAGAAAATAGGATGGCGGCGACACAGCGAAGACCGACTACAACCCGCGCTCTCCTAAAGTCCTAATTTTGTGTTTTTATCCGTTCGAATTGGAAAAACGGAACTTAAAAACAGTCGTAGAATAAACGGGAAATACCGTCGGCTATGGCCGTCATGGGGGGAATCATTGACGTTTTATTATACCTATTTGTATATTAAGAATAACATTACCGTCTTTATCTGACAAATGTCATTGATGTATTTTTTCAAAATTTTAGTGACATTTTATAAATGCAGTAATACAAAAAAGCACGGCCCAAAAAGGGGGGCGATCGGCCTATCGCCCCCCCCTCAAATCCGCCAGTGCACAGTAGAATATTTGAAAATTACGTAACACTATTTAAAAATGTTATTTAATTATAACCTACGATCAATTTGTAAATACAGTGGGGCGGAAATGGACTCAAAAATCGAAGGTCACGATAATACATTTATATATTTTTTATTAAAACTCAAATGAACATCGATTAATGTATCCAAAGTTTGAATGGCGTTTGTATTTTCGATTGTTTCACGAGACAAAAATTCCAATAATATTTTATTATATATTGATATTCAATGGTATAAAAGTCTCGTAAAAAGTACCGAGTTCGAAATTTTTCGAAACAATTTTTCCGGAAAAATTGAAAGGATTTTTGTAAAATCGATTAAAAATATGTAGAGTTGTAAAAATACACGTAAAAAACACGATTTTTTTTTTAAACGTCCACAGTGGGGTTTCCCATTGATTTAACCGAGTTAAAAATAATATAGTTTACTTACCCAGTCCAGAGGAAATGACGTACGGGTTACGTATACCAATTGCCAGGTGTCGTATTGGATAAAGTCGAAAAGAAAAAGCACGGAGAATGTAAACGCGGTTCTCACCCTGTAATCCAAATAGATTATTATTTATATTTTATAAGCTCCCACTGTACAAGCACACAAATACGTATATATATATATATATATATTATATAATATGCATCGCGTTCATTCGGTGTAAACGCGTGTTGGCAAACGTATATTATATAATATAACGCCGTTTTAGAGGTGTATATTGTACACCGGACCAAAAGCTTAATCGCTTTCGGTAATTCGTCAATGGGACGCGTTATGGGTATAATCAAAGATCAATACTTTTATTCTCTTCGTGACTATAGTGATTTATTAGAGGGGCGAGTGTGCGGTTTAAATCCGTCCATAAATTATCCGTTGTTCGTCGGGCCCGAAACGTTGATGGCGCGAAACTTTTTGCAAGTCCAATTTACGATATATTTTATCGTTATTTATCGTCAATGGCCAACTTTTCCTGACCGTAATTAATGTACGTTCAAGGTCAAATAGTAGTAGTAGTAGTAGTATGGAGATTTCAATCTTCTTTGCAACTACAGTTTTTAATTGCACGTATGCGCGTGGAAATACGACACTGTATCCGTAACGTTTTTGACGAATTGTGTTCAAAGACTTTTTTCAATCTTTTACCGCCGTTCTGGGCCAGTCATATTACCAGTTATATAACATATTATATACGCACGTATACCGGGCCCGTTTACCGCGTAACCGGTCAACGGGCCCGCACATCATCCGTCAATTTTAGAATAATTATTTTGCTGTTAGTGTTGTGACAATAAAATGTTAAAACGGTACGCCGTCCATGAAAAAAGTGAAAATTATATACGCACATAGATATAAATATTACCAGAAATAAAATATTTCACTTTTACAAATTTGGGGGGCCTATATTCTTGAATCATGGGGACGCGATCCGTATACGGAAAACGTCATTTCCATATTATACTTAAATTTTCAACGTGAACGCCAAAAGTCGTATTCTCGAAATATTTCCGTGTACGGAAAATCGTTCGGTCACGTGGAAAACATCCGTATGATAGTTACGGATGGTGGCGGACCGTGTGGAAACTGATTTCCGTAGGTACCTGTACGAATAAATTAATTATCATATTTTATCACTATAGACAGGATTTTATCAATGTTATTTTAATAAAAATATAAGTAATAATTACATTATATTTATACAATTATATTAATTTCATTCTTAAATAGTATAAATATGATGATTAGAATAAAGGAATAATAATAATTGAGATTATAAAACAACTGAATAATAAAGGAAATCCACAAACCTAAAAGTGTTATACGTGTCGTAAACTTCAAAACATATTATTTACGTTTTCGTATTAAAAATCTATGTTTAGTGTATTTATCAAAAAAGTTTCGAAGTAAATATTATATTAGATATGTAGGTACTTATTATTATCACAAATTATTATCGTACCTATCTACATTATTATTTAAATATTCGGATAAATATTAGTTTATCTTTATAGTCCACCTATATTGTGTATATTAAAGTGCTAAAAATGGTCCTTTTTTAGTGCCAAAACTCCCTGCTTATATACTTATATATATTATAATACTACCAAAAATTTTTTTTTTTAATTATATATTGGAATAAATATATAAAAATAAATATACATTTTAATTCGGAGTAATTCAGTTACTCTAATATGTATTATACTTACCAGTCGAGTTAAAAAACAAAAAAATGAAAATGGAACTGTTAAAGGACAACTACTAATGGCATTATTAAAGAATAATAAGAAAATATAAATTTACAGCTAATTCGAGTCATTTCTGTTTTATTGTAACAAAATGTATGATATTATTGTACATTTATCAGTGTGATGAACATAATTCACTTATGTTTTCAGACTGATGTAATCCGTGTGGAAATATTTCCGTGCATGTGAAAACGTTTTCGTACACGGAAAGCTTTATTTCAAGAATACAATTTTTCGTCCGTATACGGAAATCTAGTCGTGTGGATTGTTCGTTTACGAAACGCGAACTTATGATTCAAGAATAGGCCTCCAGTTGTATGTGTATATTTCTATGGTATCGGTTTTTTATGTAGTACGAGTATAAAAATACAAGATTCCAAGATTACTTTAAATACTAAAAATTAAAATAATTAATTAAAAATTAAATATTGATATTTTAAATATTAAAAACAGTTATTGAGTAAAATAATACATCGATGAAATGCGGGTACATGAACGTAAATTTATATTATACAATATACATATGCATTAAATGCACTCGGTAAATTTAACATGCTATAACTTTTCACGCGTATAATACTAATCGTCGACATATTTCCCCTTATTTTTTATTTGTGACTACGTATTTGTTATAAAATAATTGTATTCGCTTAACAGCGTGATATTATAGAGTGACAGTTCAAGCTAATCAGAAACATGTTAAATAAAATATTTATATAAAATAGCCGGTTAACATATTGAATAGTTGTAATAATATAACTTCTAGAGACAAAAACTAAACGCATTACTGTGAATCTTCTTTAACTTGTCAAAATGCCTTGTAATTATATGTAAATAAATTATAGTTATATATGTAAATATTTTTATCAGTTTTTTTGGTAGAGTGTTTGTGTAGACTTCTAAATTTTACGAAACTGAATGTCATATAAATTATGATATACGTAATATAGTTTTGAATATTTAAACTATTTTCGGGTTATATAAATAATTTTTAAAAGGTCAATACTATGATGTTTACCTCCAGTTTTTATTCAATTTAAGTGCATATATAGAGTCGATTTCGGGTATAAAGGGATTCGGGAATCATTGATTCAGGTTGATCGCTTAGTTAGTTGTATTATTTGGAATTTATAAATAGTGATAAATCATCATATTCGATCAATTTTTCAGAATGGTTCTCGGTTTATTAAATTATGATCTTGGATTACAAAATAACAAAATAAAATATATATGTGTTCTGTATATTTTATAGATATTTTAAGTATATTAAGGTTAGAACGTTATTCAATTTAATATTTTTATATTTTAGAACCGATAATTTGTTATTAGGTACAATTACATATATATAAACATTAAACAACAACAACAAAAATATAAACATGAACATCAAGTATAATTAAAATAATAGTGAATGTTTCGCACATAAAATAAACATTTCAAGAATTAAAAATTAGAAATTAAATTTGATTATTCGAGGAATAGTTTGTGATGTTAAGACTATTGCGTTCAAATGGATAAGGATCATTAGATACAAGTGGAAAAGGGAGTCTTCATCCCCTAGAATAGACTTACTAATAACAGGTGGCCGATGTCAAATGTTAATCTCGTTGTTTATGGTTAACATAAAATCATGCTATAGCATAAGCTGATTGTAACACTGAAAAAATTAGTTGTATATTAATATTAAACACTAATTCATTGGTAATTAGTAATTTAATGTTCTTCAAGGTTTTTAAATATTAAATACACTATACTGAATCTATAACTACCTTCAAGAACATAAAATTATTATCAATGAATTAGTATTGACCAATATTCACTATAAATATTAAAAACAAAAATTTTTAATATTAATATTAATAAAACTTAATATACTTATCAACACTTACCTATGTCAAGGGTGAACATTCACGTTTCAAAATACAATTATTATAAGATAATTTTTACATAGTAACACGTGTGAGTACACGGTCAGTTTATTGTGTGAGCTATGAATAATAAGTTGTGCTTTTTAAATAAGTTTAAAATAGATATTAAGAACCATTAAAATTAATGTCAAATTAAATATAAAAAAAACCCGATATTTAAAACTGAAAACGAAATTGATGAAAATAAAATTCAATAGGTATTTAAAAATTAAAATTATAATAGATAATATCAAAATAGGAAAAAAATCAAAAATAGTATTTGTCATCAAAACCTTAAACGATAAATGTAAATATTGATATTCATAATCTAAACCTCCCTAAAGTATATTAAAAAGTATCTATATTTAAATCGATACCATTTGTAGAAACCCGAATTTTTTTATAAATAGGCACTTAAAATTAAAAAACAAAAATTATAACTAGTTTATAATCGAACATTTTTTTTCATTCATGCATTTCAAAAATTATATAGTCGAAGATTTTATTTTAAAGTTTTTAGAGTATTTTTGTAATATATACCTATATATAGTATATATATTATACATTATATATATTAGTATATAGATAAGAATACGTGGGTCTGAAAATGTACGCCATTAATTTTTTTTGCCTAATGGCTGAGTAAAAAAAAAGTAATAATAATTTATTAGTAAACTTTTCACACTAAAAAGAAAAACTAATGTTTAATGTGATTCGTTATTATGCCGTTTAATAAATAAAATATAAGCTAATGTAGTAAACAAAGTATTTGAGTAAATTATTTTGAGGCGTTTCTCTGGCGTAGTTTCTTAATATAAATAAATAATTACTAAATACAGTAGCACGACAAGAACTTTTTCATGTGATGTAGGAAAGCGTGACATGTGATCTAAATAATTTACGCGTCTTACCGGGAAGTAAAATAGAATAAAACTAACTTTTAATTGCTTGTTATTTCCATTTTATCATGACGTAAATTTCATAAAATATGATTTCCTTAAATGCATCAAATACCACTGTTTTTTGTGAAAAAATCGGCAAATTACAATAAATATATTTTTAACAAATATTTTTTTAAGCTTTTACAACAATTAATTAGTAATATATTGTTATATTGTAATTATTATATGTTAATATTAAATATCAACCCAGTTAATTGTGGTGGCTTTTAGAGAGGATGATTTTATCACCATATCTTTATTATTTCAAATAGAGTGATTCCATACAGAGCATGATTATAAACAACCTAACGTTCAACCTAACAGCTGTTCTTACTTAACCTCAACTAAAGTAACTTTTTTCTATTATCATGTCATTATGTAAGATACATTGTGATAACCGATTTATTTATTTCAGTAAATATTTATAATTTATAATCGATTATTTATAATCGTATATTAATTGATAACTTTTTATTTCATTTTTATTCAATAAATATCTTCGATACAAAACTAAAATTAGGTCGTTGGAAATTAAGAATAAAATAACTTTATAGAGGGTGGAATATTTAATATTCGCTCATGAGCTATGAAATACTGGTGGTGGATTTATTGAATTTGAAAATAATTAAAAAATATTAAAATAAATGTAAATGGATTCAATTCAATTTAAATATATAACCATGACGATTTTATTTGTTATTTTATTATTTTTCCTAAATTTATAAAATATTTCCATCATAAAAAATAGTTTTAGGTTTCTAAATAATCTTTTGCTTTTTCATGTTCCTCTTTTATTGAAGGTTGGTAATTATTATGGCATATGGTCTTTATTCTTGGCTGCACTGAATAGTTCCTTGGTGTTGCATTAAAACCACTCATTCGATTTCGCAACCAGCTCATTTTAGGTCTTCCTCTGCTCCTCTTCCCACAAATTTTTTCTTGTATTATGCGATATGAGAGTTGATATTTTTCACCCATCAACATATTATATTCAAAATATTGCAACTTCCTAGATTTTATACTATTTATCACCTCTGGTACTTATTCCTATTCTGGTACTATATGGCCTATTCTTAAAATAACCTAACCTACGTTTGGAAGTTTGTTAACCCAAGATAATATATTGAGAACCCTGCGGAAACACAACACGTCAAACGCTTGGATTTTTTGAACATTTGTTTTCTTCGGTATTCATGCTTCCATTCCGTATACATAGGGTAAAAAACACGTAGCACTTCAACATCCTAGTTCTTAAATCCAACAGTAGATCTCTGTTCTAAACAATAGTCATCTTATATCCTTACTGTACCCGGTCATTCATCCTCCTATCTATTTGTTGTTCTGTCCAAAGTTAATAATCCATAGTTACGAGTTTATGGATTTAGTTAATAGGGAGTTTTATAATATTTTCATTACATTGTTAAAAGGACCATTGTTGATTTGATTACTAGAGAGATATATATTATTCGTTTTGTTTTATACTTTTAGATTATTGTTTAAAATACGTTTAGAAACAGTAAATTTAGCATGTAAGCAGAGTGAGCTTTCTTAATTTATTTTAATAATATTTTTAGATTGTTGTTTAAAAAATCATTAGAAATCGGAAACTTAGCAACATCACAAAGTGAGATTTTCTGATTCTTTTCTTTGCGAAAGTAAGAAACTTTGTTTTTTCAGACTATTTTTCGTGGTGTGGTGTTCTCTTAAAGAAATTATTGAAAAAATTGAAAAATGACATCTTCAAAGTACCAACTATAATACATTTTGTATTAAAAAAGCTCTTTACTCCAAAATTCCTATTCTACCCCTTTTACCCAAAAAAGTGTATGTACTTACTTGTAAAAATTAAAACAATTAAAAACATATCATTGTAGAACTAATTTAAGATTTATTACTACACTCAAAATCTAAATTATACATAATTACATACGGATTGTCGTAAAAAATCCAAATTTTTACTTCTATTCTAGTATAAACTTAAGGTAAAAGAAAAACTTTTTCCCTAACCTTTGTTCCATTTATACAATAAGAGTGAAATTCAGTTGTTAAATTATTTTTTTTTTAATTTTGAAAAATTTAAATTTTTTAATTTTTATGAACAATTTTTAATATTGATTTTATTAATTATATCGAATAAGTGTTATATAATTTATTATAATATGCTATACAATTTATAGAAAAATATAATATATTTTGTATATATGTTAGTTTTTTGTGCTTTTATCCGAAACGAAATAATGAATTTTCATTGTTCCGCCGATTGCACTTTAACGACTGTTACTTCGTTATTACTTCGGGAACTGAGTTTTTTTTGTCAAGCTGTCGATTCATCGTCATATAGCAAAGCATAAGGTGAACAGCTTTCGATGTTATTAAAAATATTGCAATTGATAAAAAAGTATATATAAGCATCAAATAAAGTTATCTTGTTATACAAATATAATACATAGCATAGGTATATATATCTTATATAGTTGATTCCATGTTCCTATCAATAGGTAGTTAAAAAATATATATATTTATCAATTTCTATAGAATATTTTGCAGCAAACGTTTTTTTAATTTTTAAATACTAAAAGAAGCAAGGAATGTATTGATGTATGTTTTAGGATAATGTTTTCTTTTTATTTTTATGTCTGTACCCAAAAATTCTGTAAGAAGAAATGCTCCGATCATTACATTTTAGCACTAAATTCTGGTAGCCAACTGTATTTAGTTTGTACTTTAAAGATGTCATTATTCGATTTTTTTTATTTTTTCAAAAAACTATAAAAAATTTGCATAAAAATCGGTATATACGATTGTAGTAAAAATTCTTCATAAATCCGAAAACATTAATACTATAATCTTACAATTTTCACCATAAGTGTATATACATAATATTATATAGTATATATAATATAATATATATTATTATATTAATAACATTAAACAATAATGGTTCTATTGAAATGTAGTAAATGTTGTCAGTTTTTCATCATTCAATATTTCTAGCCGATAAAATACTTGAAGTTCGAAACTATGTTTTTACAGACTATTTTTCGTGATATGTCGTTCTCTTAAAAAATAAACATTTAATACAGTGTTAAAATTACTCCATTTTAGCTAAACAGAAAACAATTTCCAAATTGGCCTGTACAAAAATTTTTAATAGCCATTTTATTTTTTCAAAAATGTGTATTATTTTGGTATGGAAAATGTTCAAATTTCGGGGAAATAATAGATTTTCATTAAATACATTATGATGGCAAAAATTAATTTTTTTCAAATTTTAACCTATTTTCGTGCTATTTATGGAAATTTTAAAATTTGAGACATTTAATTTATAATTAGTATAACTTTTGTACTTCATAGGAGAATTCCCTTTTTAAAATTTTTTTTTTCGAAAAATGGAATTTGGTTGTCAGACTTGGTTTTAGAGTTTTATTAAATTGAAATTTAACGATTTTATCATATTTTTTAAATTGTTTATTTTTTCAGCAGTGTTATATAGGCTAGTGGTAGTCAATGTTGTTTTCATACGCGCTCGAGATTCGAATCTCTTTGCATCCAAATGACTTATTGCACTTTTTTCAACTTTTTTTGTTTATTATATTATATAATATTATAATATTAATATATATATTATTACGATAATCTATAGTAATTGTCAAGTATATCTATCGAAGATAGAAAAATTATTATTTAGAAAAGTGTATTTTTAATTAAATTATTATTTATTATTTAAAAATATATAAAACAGTTAGACATCAAAACATAAATATGAATACATTATTAAAATAGTTTTTTCGGCTTTTAAGGTTTGCGAATTCGTCAATTGCAATTCAAAGGGTACCCCAAAAGGCAGAAATATCTACCAAATTTTATGCTACTTTAGCAACTGCTAATATTTTATAATAATAATAAATAAATAAATAATAATATATTCATTGATTTCCATAATTATATCAAATTACTATATAATAAAATAGTACTATATAGTACCTATATAATTTATAACTTTTAAGTTATAATAAAGTTTGTATCGATATTACAAATTAGATTCTCAATTACTTAAAAGCTGAACATTTTAAATAAAACATTTTTTATTTTAAAATAATTTTCATCACAGTTCATATCACTGAATATAGGAAACCTGTATAGAAAACTCTGTCAAAGTTCCAGAATGTTTTTTTTTGTTACAATGTAAGTCAAAAATTGCTTTGGTTATAGATTCATTAATACTTAATTATTGAGTTGGTATCAACGCTGTCCGGTATTTTCACGATATCGGGTTTGTATAATGTGCAGTGTGTATCCTTAAGCATTTGAACAAAATTATTTATTATATGATATGACGTATGAAATAAATGGTTCTAGTTAAAATGTAATGCTAATATATTTTGAATTCATGTATTAGGCCAAAATTTAGTTAGTTTTCAAAATATTCGATCCAAATACGAGTATTTTAAAAGAAGGCCTAGGTTGCAAATATTAATTGGCCATCCGTTAGATCCGCTAATGCAGTGGCATATCAAAAAGGGGATATAAATAATATAGGATATTATAATATAAGGTAGGTAAGTATAAAGTTATACTTACCTGTTCACGGTAGATAAACTCAAAGTATTGCATTTTGTGCAAAAATATATATTATAATTATTATAATAACTACAATATTTTTTTATAGTTAAAAAATTGAAAGTCAAAATGTAGTTTACTTCGAAATATTGTATACTTCTATGATATGTACCTTAGCAACAACAGCACGGTCATCACTGTATATACTCGTTGTTCAATGGAGGAGTCCTGGTAAAAGTCTTATAGAATATATACATAAATATATATTTTTTAAGAAATACACCATCTACAGAATTGTTTTGAAGAGAAAAAAACGTGTACCCGTAGGGAACATTACGCTTTTTTTAATTTTTAATAAAAATAATAATTAATTATGCGACTTGTTAAAAAAGGAAAATTCATCACTGTGCGTACGCGATAATAATTAACTCCGCCTCGTGCAGGTAGATGTTTTGGAGATATGTACACCCATTCTTTTGAAGTTTAATTTTGTAAAATAAATCCATTGGAAAAGTTATAATATTACTAACTGGTCCGGGTAAGAAGGAAAAAAAATATCGTATTTATTTATAAAATTTACGTGTGTATTAAAATTAATAAAATACTGAAAAATATTATGTAAAATCTTTTATTTACTCCGTAAGATTAGGCATAAAGTATAAATTAACAATATACGCATTTTTCTAAGTTTTTCTTTACATATATAGTGTAAGCCTGTATACATGTTGTCTGAATACACATCTTTAATTAATATAGTCCATTATTTTATAGAATAATTTATCATGAGTATTTTGATATTAAAACATTTTTCATGTAGTTCGTTTAAGACAGAAAAAAAATCTGTTGTCCTAATATTATTACATGAACTCTCTAATGAAAAATTCATTTAATCATTTATGGGTAATTTTTCTTATTTACCATATGTATGTACGTCGATAAAACGATTTAAAAAAGGTAAATTAAAAAATGTGTATTTCATTCAACGAACTATTCTTAAATCTATGCTATCTGGATATCGTCTTGGAAGAAAAAGTGTTTCGTTTTCTCTGACAAATTTTTAGTTTTTAGTTTATACAATAATAATAGTATCGGCAAATTATTTTAAACGGAATATCTACGGGATATAAAATGCAATTTCCTCAAGTCTTAAAGCCTTGAAGTCGCACGATCGTCGTGCATACGAGATAAAAATATTAACAACCTCACGACTATTTTTAACTTTTTACCTTACATATTTTTCTAAATATTTATTCAGAAGATAAAATTAATTATTTTGTTAGCGTAGAGGAAGTCTTTGAATAAATGTGTCAGATGAATACAAATTTTTCATTATTATTATATTTTTATTTTCATACTAATATTTTCAATATAAATACATTGCGACTGACCAGATAATGAAAACAAAATATATTATTATGTAGTAAAACAATATTATGTTAATGTTATAGGAGCATCATTTTTCTGTAAGCTTAACGTTTAAAAAAAATGTATTAAATATACTTTTTAAACAAAAAATATTATTTTACTGTCTAAAAATATTTAAAGGATATATTTTTTTTTTATATCCAGAAATATTTACATATTAAATGGTAGGTATCTACTTGTATAGTATTATAAAGTAAAAATATAGAAATAAATAGAACAAAAAGCAAAGAAATATTTTGGTCACTAAAATGATAAATACATTTATATATGTATTTTATAAAATGAATCTGAAAGAAAATGTTACGAGTTTATTTGCCCCTTTATGATTTTCTCAAAAAGTTAAAGTCTGGAATAGAAAATAAAAGTAGGAAACATTTTTGTTTAGTATATATAGCCTACCGCCATTATTTAAGTTTGAAATCAGAGATTTAAGATACAGTTTTCTAAAACCTTTTATTCCTTTTAAATATATTTTTTTAAACATCTACATCATTTTAAACGTATACATTGTACAAAAATTTAAGAGTTATATAATTTAAAATATTATTAAAACAATCAATCATACTGTGGATTTAAAATTTTGTTACTTCTACATTTATATTAAAATGCCACATAGGCTCTACATTTGGTCAAGGACTATAATTGATAACTTATCACACTAGAGCTTTAATTTTTCTATAAAAGAGTATTTTTATCAAACATGTCTGAATCTCATCAACAGTAACTAGTAATCTAACCTACTTCTCTTCCAATTATATAGGGTCACCTAATCATTCTATAACCCCCACATATTTTTCAGTCTTCCCCTTCATTTTATTCTTTCAACATACATTCCTTTTACTAATCCAACTGCCTTGGTTTCTTCTCTTCTCAAAAAAAGCTCAAATTATCTTTATCTATTTTCTCTAATTTTGTCATATATTAATGTATTATTTTATCTTCTATTGCTATTCCAATCATCCAATTTAATAGTTACACCACTACACACACTACGCTTTCCTCGATTCTATCTTTGTGTCTACTGCCAAACATTTTGATCATTGTTGGCCCCACTACTGTCATAAACATTTTTTATGTTTTACCTATTATCCTATTTTATTTTATTTGATATTGTTACTGAAGACTGATTTAAAAGGAAAATTAATGCAAACAAATATTTTTAGAATTTATATTTTCTAAATTTTAAAAATAAAAATATCTTGAAATTACTATTTACTGTAATTAGAAATCTTGAATTCGATTGTGTCCAGCAGTCCATCTGTTCTATCAACCATTATGGTGTTACAAGAAAAATTATTAATTAGATAACCGACCGACCTTACAATTAGATAGTCATATCGTTACTAGAGGCATAGAAACCAGGAAATCTAACACATTTGAAGAGTTCGTTTATCGTAACCTCCCTATGTCTGCCAGATAAGATAGTTTTATTAAATAACAAATTAACTAAAAAATTCAGAAATTTATAACGCTCACATAACTCTTATAACTTGTGTCAAATAATATTTATCTGTATCTGTATCTTATACATTTTTTGTAAAGTAGGTATCTTACTTCTGTTGTGCTCATTAATTTACAAATTCGGTGCTATGAAAAGGTCGTTCGACACAACATATGAATTGTTAATCTAATGTATACTGGTTTCTATAATTTTTTTTTATAACTGTTTTATCATTAATCATTATTTAAAAAAATACAACATACACACAATTTTCTTGTAAGAATTTTATTATAAAACTATAAAATGTTGACACTTTGTTCTACAGGTCACGTAGAGTTATAATAATAGAAGAAAATAAAGAAAAGTATGATTCTGAAGCCCTGTGTGGTGCTAAAACAAGTACCTATTGAATGTTGGGTCTAAAATCTATAAGATGAACTAAAGATAAATTACTCTCTATGGCTGCAACAAGCCCCATATAGCGTTATTTAAGCAAAGGTACTTTTTATGCTTGGAGCCGAGCTTATAAATATACATTTTAGATATTGGTACTCATAGAAAAACTTAAATAAGTGTATTATATTTTGATAGACAATTGATACCTTCCGTTTTATATCTGATTTATTAAATTATTATTGTACGTAGAATAACCGTCATCATTCGTAAAAGAAAAATAACCATAAATTCATAGCTAATAACTTAGTCGTACATTAATCTAGCTTTAGTTTTAACATAATAAAAATACCACACACATCACAAAAGTATACATAAATTAAAGTTTTTAGTCCAATTTATTTATAACTATAAATTAGTTATCTGAATAATAATTAAATATTTAAAAAGCAAATTAAAATAAATTGTACAGTTTTTTTTAGAAAAGTGTATTTTTACGGAATAAACGACACGTTATTAGCGTTCATAAGTATTCGAATACATGCATTTGGATCCTATGTTGTTAATACTTTTTAGGAACTAATATTATTTAAAATACAAGTTTTTTTTAAATATCCTGAATATTTCACAGAAGTATTACTCAAAGAATTTTTAACTTGTAATAAAACAATAAAAATATTTAGTTTTGTTAAATTTCTTCAAAATTGTTCATATATCTTGAATATAATGATACAGAATAGTATATACATTTTAACTAATAAGTTAAATATATATTAGTTTAATGATATAATATTATATAGTAGGTAATTATATATAATTATTATAAAATATGATAGGCATATAAGTATAAATTTGTTTAACTCTTTCACTCCTAGCCGTTTTTTATTCTGTAATATGAAGTGGCCAGACAAAATTGATACATTTTATTTTATTTTATACATAGGCTATAAATTGCAGAAAAATGTATACAGGTGAACTATGAAGTTTACAGTTTTTAAAAATCAGTTTTGAAATATAATCAACATAAAATATATTAATGTAAAAATACAATTACCATTGAAAACAAAAATAATAATATTTAATAACTAATAATACGTTACAAATATCAGTACTCATCCACATTTTGGGATGCAAAACATTGAATAAACATTTAAAATAATTCTCATAATCTGGTAAATAAATGCAAAAATTAAATATATTAAAATGAAATCATTGCTAAGTTTATACCATGCTTTATAAGGATCTTATAGGTTAGGACACATAATAGTAGTTACGTTCTAAGTAGTGAAAGGTTAAATAGTATATTAGTATGTATCTATATATTTAAATATTATTTTGAAGGTATTATTACACAAAACTGCACGTAAAATTATATTTAGTTTTATGGTTTTTGAGATATTTTAAAGGCTGCGGAATAAGATAAAAAAAATAAATAAATAAATAAAAAATGGATTTTGAACTCGTCAGTAAACTGTTTACTAAAACGAGAACATGAGTTTTAAACAGTGTTGGCGCGCACGGAATGTAAATGATATGTTTAGAAACAATAAAGCTGAACATACATATGTATCAATTGCTCATGTATATAATATGGTCTTCATTTTATCATCAATTTGGTATTGTTACTAATAACAAACATTTAAATCCATTATTGTTTCTTTAATTAAGAACATATATTTACCTGTACCATTGATAATAATTTTTGAATTCTCAAGTTGATAATTCTGTTATATTTATTATTGCCTTAGACCAATAAAATACACTTTGCATATAAATCCGCTGAATGATAACAATATCTTTAATTTATTATAAAAAAACCAGAATGTTGTAATATCGTGTTAGATAAGGTATCTGTAACTCTTCAAAACATTTTTTTAATGACAGTGTTTACAGGAAGTTTTGGTGTATTTTTTTAATAAACCTTTGTGAAACTTTTAATTATATATTGTAAAAAATTACAAATTTCAACAATTAAAAAAGTGTTTTGTTTGAACGTTTTATTAAATATTTATTTGTTTACCTAAAGTCAAAAATAGCCTACATGATTAAACTTACACGTTTAAAATATCAAAAAAGTATATAAGCTACAAACAATTTTATAAGTATATTTTTAAATTTAATAAATTGAACGCTATAATTAAGTGAAAATTAAAATTGGTAAAATATATAACTTTTTGAACTTATACTATATATTATAATTTATATTTGGATAAATAATATATATAGGATCTGTTATGATAATGATAGATACTTATTTATTTTCAAATGTATTATGTATTTAAGTACAAAATTAATAATTAATTTATCATGATCTTAATACTATTACTTAAAAATTTAATAAGTTATTTTATTGTAATATATTTTTTCAATTTGGCTTTATGGCTTTAGAATTACTTTAGTTATGCTATTGGGAAGACCATTATTCCCTCTTGACGATGATTTCATATTTAGTTTATCTATACTTAAAAATGTTTGTATAGTTAGCAAGTTTAATACTAAGAGACAAAAGCTGATTTTATGAAAATTTTTACGTGTTATAATAATTACTTATTAATTTAATTTAATTGGTAGTATGTATAGTAAAAATAATCATTAAATATCTAAAGTAATATAAATATTATTATTTAACAAATGTAATTTTTATTTATTGTATATAGTATATCTATGTATTATATTAGTATTTTGTAATAAATGACGTATAATTACTTTTGAATGAATTACCGTACGTAATAAAATGTTTAAAAATATTATTTACTACCTACCTACTTATGTTATATAGGAGTTTTGCTTTTCATACGAAAACATATACCTACGTATACAGTATACACTATATATATTATATAATATGTTTAAAGAAGTAAGTCGTAAAATTGTAATGACTTAAAAGCCAAAGACATTTCAGCAACTGCACACATTAATTATTTTACGTCAATAAAAATTTCAATTTGTTACATTGATGGTTGTATTTATTGACTTCGGACAGTCATTAACATTATGGGAGCAATATATACTATAAAATCCTTGTATACTTTTTTGTATAGTTTGTATATACATACTTATAATTTGCAATTTACATACATTTAATTTTTCAAAATAGAACATTTAAAGAAAACATTTTATTTAAATAATAATAAAATATTCAATACAATTAGATATACGAGTATGTATAGATAGATATAGATAACATAAAATACGGAGCTAGCCATGATTTCAGATCAATCGATTTAAAAAACAAAAAGTTTTAAACAATTTAAAATAACACGTTTTAGTTGACTTTGGATTTTAATTTTGTAATTCAAATTTTTATCATACTTTTACTGTTTAAATTAAAAATAATATGTTCTAAAATTTTACTGATTTGGGTACGTATTTTTTATTTTGATAATCGATCCAATTAACTAGGTACTGAATAATATTAGCTCATGACCGTTTTAAGGCGTAGAAATGAAAATTAAATTATCTTCAAAAAAACAATTTCTGGTTCCATTGTAATATAGGAAATTGTTGTTCCGATAATAATAAACATTAATTTTTGACTGAAAAATAAAAATATAAGTAATACACATAATTTATAAATATTGAATTGAATTCATATTAAATATTTATTGATTTTCAAAATATAATATGTATATATATATATAAATTATTATTATTATATTAGCTTTATAAGAATTTCATGAATAAATAAAAGTAAATAGATATAACAGTGACTCAATAATAAAACAATTATTAAAATAATATTTTGTATTGTTTGATAATAAAAAATATACGTTTTTTTAAATTAAAAAAAAATGTTTGAAATATGATCAACTATATTAGTACCTATTTCAGTATTTTTATATAATAAAAGAAATATATTAAAAAAACACGTATAAAGAACAATAGGAGCAATTGTCTTTATATTATGTGAAAAAATACCTGTTAAAAATAAAATGTAAAAATGTATACATGATTAATTGGATATTAATAGGGGGTGGGGGCACTTCATTATTCGGATAAAATACTCTTGGTGTATGTATTCCATTCAAAAAATACGATTCTAAGCGGAACTTTTGTGTATTATATATAACAGCTATTAATATTAATGAAGTTATTCAGTATGTTTAACATTATTTCATAAGAGTAATCGTAGAAAAAAAAATTGGGATTTCCTTATCTATATTATAATATAAAATATTTATTTAGAATAGTTTGATTTAGTATAAGTACATAACCATTAGGTGCTGTTAAACGTACAATCAGTATATCTTATGTAGAGTTCAGTTCCTATTTTGATTATTGAAAACTGTCAAAATAGTGTTAGAATTCTTCGAATTAATTGTTCTATATTAAAATCATCTATATAATAGTAACATAATTAAACAATCGCTTGGCATACAGTTCAATAAAATTAAAATAATAATCCTACAATATCAAATTATGCTTGGTAAATTTAGAAACTGGCGAATACCATAGTTTATACACACATATATTTTATAGGTATATATTATACATTTTTATTCTTTGAATGAACGTTTTATGTTAAATAGAACTTCCTTCTTCAGAGAAAAAATATTTCTTTAGTTTATTCAACGTTTGACGAAATATATGAAAAGAAACATAGTATGATATATATATTTATATATAGCTGTAGTTTATATACATTATTTTATACTCATAACGCACTAATCTGAATTTTCTATTAGATGTTTCACTAAAACATTTGGTCTTTACAAAACATTAATGAATAATATAAATGTTTTGCCATATATATGTCGTAGGCCGTATGGGAAATTAGTTTTTTTGCGAAAAGACTAGGCTTTTTGCAATGGGGTAGCCCGTTTGCGAACTACTTATTATTTGGCCAAACAGCCTGCTGTTTTTCAGGCTCATTGCATACAGACTAACAGCAGTTAGGCCTTTTAAGAACTACAATAATTTTATGGTAATAATCAATTTATAAACTGTAACAAAAGAGTTAGGATGTTGACGACCTAAAAAACACACAAAAATTCCCTAAAATTTCACTTATTATACACATTAAGTTTAATTTATTTTAAAGTTGTGTATGTAACATGCAAACTTAATTATTATATAGTAGGTATTAACGAAATAGAAAATATGTAAAATATTAAATTAAATTGAAATATTACAATAAATATTACATTACAATATTAAATATGTAAAATATTTACTTATTGTTACATGTGGTTTTTTCGTGGCATCTACACAGTACATTATTTTTCCGACAAACGCATCTATTTGTTTTGCATGATGTTTTGCAAAAACATTTTTGATAACCCTGCCCTCCAAATTGTGAATGTCTCTTCGCTGTTTCTCTTAATGTCATTATTGTACTTGGTACTTCGTCAAGAAATTCTGCTTCGGTTTCTTGTAGAACATTTCTGCTTAACCACGTATTTATAATGCCAAACCGTGTACCAATTTGGTAAACATTATTTTTTTTGTCTACCACTTTGCCAATTATATTTTGTGAGTGTAATGGTTCACGGTCTACCTTAGGAATGTTTACTAAAACATAACTTCCAACTTAAATTATCACTAATTTTTTATCTATATTAAAATAAATTAAACTTAATTTGTAAAATAAGTAAAATTTTAGGGCATTTTTGTGTGTTTTTTAGGTCGTCAACATCCTAACTTTTTTGTTACAGTTTATAAGTTGATTATTACTATAAAATTATTGTAGTTCTAAAAAGGCCTAACTGCTGTTAGTCTGTATGCAATGAGCCTGAAAAACAGCAGGCTGTTTGGACAAATAATAAATAGTTCGCGAATGGGCTACCCCATTGCAAAGAGCGTTTTTTTTTTGTATTTAAATCACGGCGTTGTAGGGGGGCACTTCGCCCTAGAGGGTAGTCTTTTCGCAAAAAAACTAATTTCCCATACGGCCTACAACATATATATACCTATGTATGTTTCCATCATTTTTAAAGATTTTAATGCATTATAAGTCTATACTTTGATGGACCCTTTTGTATTAAACATAATTTCCTTGTGTTGAAAGACAGTAGTATCCCTAAAATGTATTCAACATTTGATGTACCTACTATACTTTGAAAAGTAACATAATTATGTTATGGGTTTATATTAGTTGGTACACGCTGAAGATTGAGGGATTTATCCCCTTCACAGTGGCCCAACTGTTTTCTTTTTTTATGAGGTAAGGGTGTGGTCTTCTAAATTATTTCAAGTTCCAATTTTTTTTAGAATTTAAAAAATATGTAATAAAAATAACAATAGTATAAATATAAAAACGTTTAGTCTAATTGTGACATTGTCAGGAACAGAGCTTGAAAAGTTATATTTATAACGTTATAAGAATAAAAATTAATAACGTATTATAACGGAAAGCGTTATAACACAAAATTTAAATAACATTTTAAAACGAAAACGTTTTCAAGTCTGGCCAGAATGACAAACAAGTTTTGATAATAGATAAGGGATAAGACAATTAGGAATATAGTTTTTTTTTATCACAAAAATGTAGAATTAAAAATTTAAAAAACATACTAGTATCAGATACAAGTGCTACAAATATTAGATATAAGTAATATTGATTTAGAAAATGAGGGGCTTACATGAAAAGAATTACCTAGTATTCCCATGAATACATAATTTTATATTGCATTATTTGTAATAAGGTTTTTAAAATAATTTATTAATAAATTTATCAATGAATCCTTTGGTATTAAGTATTAAGAAAGGTAATATATTTTTTAAAATATCTTGTATCAAAAAAAATTAATATTTTGATACCTGTATGTTTTATATTAGGTACTTAAGTATTCAATTAGTTAACTATAATGACGTGTAGAGTATTGCATACAAATATAAGTATATGTGTGTACCTACTGTTAATTTTTATGAATTAAAAATTCAGTATATTGTGTACGGTGTAGATATATTAAAAACAGTCTACAAGCATTTAAAATGGCTATATTTATTATATTTTAGCTATACGCATTAACAAAAAAATTGAGAAGTGGGTATACGCCGTATACTCCCTTATACCCTAAATTACATCCCTGGGTACATGAATATAAGTACTAAATATTAGGTTTTGAAGTAAATTAATTTCATCGATAAAATATAACAAACTAACCCTTTTTGGTGCAACAGTAACAGATTGATAACAATTTTATGATTCAATAAATTAAATATAATATGTAAATAAAATTTTTTTAAAAAAAATCCATAAAATTATTAGAAATGTAATAAAAAATAGTTCAATACCTTTAAATGTATAACTACACTAACAGACAATTTATATTAAATATTAAGTGTTCTTATAGGTAATACATGTACCAATTTAAAAATTTAGTTGAAGTTTCAATTTTGGGTCTATACTATGGGTAGTGATTGTGGGGCATTTGCTATATAAGCGTGGACTTAAAAAAAATATAAAAATTTTATAAATAATAAAATAATTTAATAATCTTGAATAGAATACTAAATTATATATCTAGTGTAAATTTGAAGGTATTAAAGTCATTATTTCTACAAAAATCGTATTTTACTAGATGCAATTTTCTACTGGAACCAGATTAAGCTTGTAAAAATCGGAACATTCGTTCTGGTAGAAAATTTGTTAAAAGAGAAAAAAAATTCAACATTATTGTAAAATTACACTAGCTCCCTCCCTACTTTAAGAATCTAAAATATGTATATTGATACCTATACAATTACTTAACATTATTTTTACTTTTTCAAATTATTCGAGATAGTTGACAAAATTAAAGTTTTAGAATTTTAGCTGAATGAATTACTTAAATAACGACCTAATTAATTTATTAAATGTATAGATTATTTTTATCCTAATGTTTATCTTAACGTTTTTAAATTTAAACAATGTAATATAGCTCTTATTTGTAAATATTATTATAAATAGGTTTGTTATAATACTATCGTATTTTTTTTTATCGAAATGTATTAATTAGTGTATATGTATATCGATTATTTTTACTAAATACCCCGAGTTGAAAACAAGATACAAAATATTTGAGAAAAATCGATTTTAATAATGAATAAATAATTTCTGATGTGAACACTTATCGTACAATATTTGAAAGATAAAATACCAATACAATTATTTCTGAAAAAATAATGGAAAATAATAATGATCATAATCTAGAAATTCTACGTGTCTGTATGAAAAATAGGTATTATTATAAGTTTTAAAACTTATTAGTAGTGCATAATATAATCAAATACTATATAGGATGCTGGAAAAGATTCTTCTGACACTATAATTGACCTTCCTATATAAATCAATTTAAGAATTTGTTGTGATTCATTTAATGTGTATACTATTTTTATTTTCTTAGAAATGTTTAAGAGTTTTGGATTTTGAACTTTCGAGTACCAGTGTATGAAATAACTACTCCTTTAAATGTAGAAATAAAAACCGGGAATCGGTTTAGTCACAATAAAAAAATTCAACATCAGTTATAAGTTTATTTTTTTGGGACTTAGTTAGACTAACCTAATAGGTTTGAATAAGGTAGTAAATTTAATTTTCAGGTTTTAATGCCTAGTACTATGTACATTATATCTACAATATTGTACAAATCTAAAATGTTATTGATATAAAAATAAGAAAATGTTATCTCTGTTGAAAAAACCAACAATTTAAGTACAAAAACATTAACATAGCCGATATGTTTTAATTTTAAAAATAATTAGATGTGTAAATATGTTTTTATTGAAAAAAAATAAAAATAAAAAAAATCGTATTTTTCAAATTTGTTATTAAAATGTTATATAGACCCTTATTCTAAATAATTCTCAACGCTTTATGAATATTTGCACCATTATCAAAATTATTCTATAAAATAAAAAGCAATATTTACAGACAATATATTTAACAGTAAATAGTTTAGTTTATCATTTATTTTATATTATTATGAACTTGCGCGAGTGTCGGCGTACTCTGAATTTATGAACAAAATATGTAAATTTTGAAACTATATACACCAACCGATGTCATACGTAATAAATTGTATAAAATAACTAATAAATTAATGTATTTTAAATAGGTAGTATTTTTTACTTTTTTTTTTTTTATACTTTGCGAAAAATGAAGTATCCGTCTTATATGAAATGGATAACAATTATTATTATTATTATTATTTATGTTATGTATTCCAACCTCATTTTTACATTACGGATACAGTTCATGAGCTGAATATCCTATTTGTGAAAAGGTGAAACGATTTTATCGTATATATGGTTATTTATACGGAATACGGATTTTCGTCGTTGGAAGCTATGTGCTATATTATATTACTATACTACGCGTTTGCGACTGATCAATATTTCGATGATATATTTTTTTATTGAAATGTCGGTTGGAAATAATAAAATAAAATACAATAATGTTTAAAAAAATAAATTATCCATTAGACATCGTGCTGTGTGAACTTTTTAAAAGTCGATATACGACGTGATTTGCTTATAAATAAGCCAAGGCAAAACTGGACCGTTCTCTTTACAATCTGCACTGCATTTAACTACTCGAAATTATGTGAGGTTGTCCTGATAAGGTCTAAAATGTATAAATTAATACCTCTGAGAGGTCGAGAAATAAAATAGATTGAAAACGATGCACATATAGACTGCGAAATCCTGTGGCATTCCAATTCCTGTATTACTATTAGATTTGATCATAGAAATATATTTTATGGACGTGTCAATAGCAATATATTGCAGCATTCGGTAGACCCATTGCTGTATCGCAAAGGTGAAAATTTCTGGAATTTTTTAAACTCTATTTTGTTTTCCATGAGGTTCTTATTTCACATTTAGATGCCATTGCGCACCTACGATTTCGTTATTATTTTAATAATATATTTATTGGAAAATGTCCGTAACAAATTTATATCAAAAACGGTTAATTAATTTTTCTTAATAAACTCTATTATTGTATTTTTATAGGTAGGTAGGTAGGTAGTTAAAACGTTTCGATATTTCAACAAGTTTCATTATTTCAAGGAAAATACTTCGAATGTTAAAAACTTTGTTATTAAATATATATATATATATATATATAGTACGAAGATATTAATTTGGATACTCGATTTTTTTTCTCTACATTTTACTATGTAAAACTTGTTACTATACGTTTTAAAGTACAAATATTTACACACCAAGATGTATTCGTGTAAATAAAACGAAAATATTCCAAAATTCAAAGTAGGTAGGTATATTAATTTTAAAACATTATTATAATAACATGCTATCGAATTAATCTAATTTTCATTAATGTGTTATTAATAATTATTGTTATAATATTTTTCAGTTAAAGTCTTAAAATTACATGGATATAAGTTATGTTTTTAAACTTAAATTCAATTAAATATTAAACATATAAGTATGTATAATATTTTATAATTATTATAAATACGTTTATATTTTAATATTTGTCCATGAAAGAATTCACATACGTACCTAATTAAATATATTTTGAAAAGTCTTCTTTCCAAGATCTTATTATAATTTATATATATTTCATAATATTTTATATAATAAATATTATATATTATTATTATATAATATCAATTGGATGTGCATTTTGATATTTTGGACTTTTTCTCTTGTTATTTCGTGTTAAATAAGAACAATATGTTCATAAACAACTTTTTTGAATTGTATGATCGGACAATGTAAACACCTTATTATTATACGTAGATATTTATTGATGGAGGTTTTTCTACCCTTAAACCCAATATATACATATATTTTTTTTTGGTTTCATGTTGTTCTAGCAAATTCGTCATATAAACTGACATTACTTGTATACTTGTAGGGGCTCAATCACAATAGCTTTAATAATTGTATACATTAATATAAAATTAAAGTCACTTGTCAGGATTTTTGATCAATGGAATGTTATCAATCACATATTTTTTTGTCACTGCTACAATTTAATTAAATACAACATGTACAATAAAACATAAGCACTGTCGATAAAATGACTAGACATTAAAATTACATATTATGTAATATAGAAATTTGTGAAGTAGATATCTTGAGAATATTCAAGTTAAAATGGTACATACATTTATCAATATATTATTTAAATTCAAATTTTTAATAGTACATAATTTCAAGATTTTATTAAAAAATATATTTTTTTAAATCTTTAAATATTATAGAACTATACCGCCCTTAAATTAAAAATTAGTTCAATACTGTAGTTTCTAGTTGCTAAATGCAATTTGTATCTTATATAACCATATTTAAAACGCATATTTTAAACTAAAATAGGGATTTTTTGTTCCATTAATGAACTTATAGATAGGTGATAAAAATAAATATCTTATACTGTAAAAATAACTCAAAAGCCTTTTAAAAATTGAAAAGGTAGTTATAAGAATAAAAGTACAAAAAATGAAGAAGTTTATGTCGTATAAAATATTATAAACTAATTTTTTTTTATTTGTAAAACTTCGTGTTATCAACCTTGATAAAGCCGCCGTGGTGTGGATGCCTTAGTTGAACATCTAACGAGACAGTAGCACATAGCTTCATTTTGCGTAGTGTTCCTGTTCCTGCCATATTTCTATACCAATTGTCCTTTTCTGAGCCCGTATTTCCGTTCACTTATTCCATTAGTGTATTCTAGATAAGACTTCAATCTGGTCTTGTTAATTTCTAGGAATAGCTTCCCTATAGTATTTAGTATATAGTTTGGTTTTTTAGACGATGGTTAATTTAGAGGTTTATTTCCCTTCTTGAATATTACTAACTTGATGACATTCCAGATACTTAGAAATACTTCCTCTTGTAGACAGTCATTGAAGAAGCCAAGAAGTAGTTCCAGTTTTTACTGTATCAGACATTTAATAACTTAGTTCAGAACCCCATCTAGACCGGGAGCTTTTCCAATTAGCAGTTTAGCACCAGTGGATTTCAATTATTTTGTAGTAATTGATGCAAATTTTTATATCAACCCTATCTGTGATCAGTTTTCTTGGAATTTTGTGAATAGTATGTTTACTATTTATTTGAAATGTCACGGTTGGCTTAAGCCCAATTCTTTCTCATTCCAACCAGATTTTTAGTGACTTACATATAATTCAACTAGTATGGTCGCTCCAAGAGTTATTTTTTTAAGGGCGCATCTTTTGATTGTCTATAGGCTAAGTATTCCACTTAATATTGAACCGATTGTTTTCACTGATTAGCCTTTTTTAAAGTTCTCCAAGCTACTAGGCTTGCCTTTCTTAAATTAACTATCTCTGCTATTAATCGGTGAGCAGGCTTATTCCATTAATCATGCCATTTCCATTGTGTCATTCCCAGCATATGAGTAGGAAAACAAGGAATATATAGTGTTTAGCCAAGTCCATTCTTCCATGTCCGTCCCTCTTATTTTAGTAAAGACAGACTAAATCATAAAAATGTTCTTCTGAATAAAAATACAAAATAAGTGTATTCATTTACATTAGTTAAAAATTAAATAGTACCTATTGAAGTGTTTTACTATATTGTGTTCAAAATAATGGTCAATTTTTTTTTTTCAAATTTGTTTGAAAGTAGGTCATATATACTGTATAACTGTCATAGATCGTTATATATTTTATGCTACTCGTACCTACTTCTTTAATCATCCTGTTAGAATTTTGATACAACAGCCCATGCTGAAAAATAAGTAGAACGATTACCTAAGTTATCCTTACCAATTTATTAACAAATAGGGTTATTAAATAAGAAGAAATTTATTCGAAATTCTTCTATATCGCGTTATATAGGGGCCATTAAAAATGTATACAATGTCTATGACACAAAGTCCTTTTCTCGGAATTATAGTGTGTATTACGTCGTAATGGAAGTTACAGTCTCAATAAACGAGCTGTCACTAACACTCGGTAACCGTATCACCATCATGACCTGTATGGAGTGGAAGGAAGGTAGAGGATTTTGGTGAGGTCAGCCATATACATTTGAGTGGTTAGCATATACGACCAAAGCATTAGTCAATCTCTCGAACAAGCGAAAATAGAGTACCATATACACGTTAATTCCTGGCTTAATGGTCTAAGAGGCAGCCTACAAACTTGAAAAGTGGTTTTTTTCGCTGAATATCTATATATAATACGAATTCTTTACTACCTTGACTAATGATTAAAAGTTTTGTGCGGTTGTTGCTAAATTATTTTTTACCCGAGAATATCCACAGGAGGGAGAAATAGATGCCCCCATTTGGATTTTTTTTTTATACAATTATATTTTATTTAGTTTAGCACCACAAAAAAAAAGGCATTAGACACGAAATTTTAAAAAAACTAGACTATTTTATATTCTTAATAAATGTGTAATTTTCTTTTTACTATAGTGAAAAGAAGTAACAAATGACTAGAAAGGATTTTAAAATGCAATATCGACCATAAAATTTCAAAATACCAAACCAATACTATAAGAGGAAACGCAGTATATAACGTATCCTGGACTCTAAAGAACAAAGCAGCATATTCAATTGATATACTCCATAATATTTTTATAAACCGATTTCCCAATTCCCATACCGCATGTCTAACTATCTAAAACTGATGTACAGTGTGTATAATGCACATAAACCTAAAAATCTAATTTTATTACTAAAAACTGATAAAAAAAATTTATGTTAAGGTATTTTTAATAAGTACTCTACAAATACTTTATGTTATATAATTAATAGCCTTTTTGGGGTACATTTTTGTGGTTATCGTATGAATTTACATATGGACGTGAATATCATTTGATAATATGTATCATTTACGCTCAATAAATACAAAAATTTACATTTTTCACAAAATAAGGAATAGAAACATATAAAATATGATTATAGTTAATAGATAATAGTTAATGATAGAAACTAAACAAAAATGTGTTATAGTTTATATTACTATTTTATTTTATTTTATATTTTTAGATTTAAATGTGAAATAAAATATATTATTTACAACATAATTATATTTTATTTGTTAAGTTTTTAAACCTAATTAGTAATTATAACCTCGTTGTGTCCGGACATCTGTCCATAGTTACTAGTATATAGATGGGAGTTTGTTGATTTGGTTACTAGGAAGATAGTTATTATTTATTTTATATAATACATATATATTATATATTATATACATTGGTATACTGTTGGTTGTTTATAGAACTATAACTTATTGTTTAAAATACGTTTGGAAACCAAGAATTTAACACGACTAGGTTAGTATATATGCCAGATTCCAATAAAATATAATAGAAAACTAATATATAATTATTGTGTATAATTAAAAATACTTTTTTTTTATACATAAATATTTTAATTAAAATACTAATTATAATAGAGATACTGAATTTTTTAAAGTATATTTCTGTAGTTATAGATAAGATCGTGAAACATTAAAAAGCCGTAAAAAATGTTTTAAGTTTTGAAAATGAAAATATGTAAAAAAAATTAATTATGTGAAAAAAATACAAAGAAAAACTTTTGATATCATCCTTATGCATTACATATTCTTTGTATTCATTATTTATGATAATATATGCAAAATAAAAAGTAATGAAAATAAGCATTTTAACGTGAAATATGAAGAATCCTAAAAACTTGTTTTCCAATTATTTTTTAGAGGTAATGCCTTGCTTTTTTGGAGGAAAGTATATTATAAGTTTTAATGTTTTTCCAGTCAGCGAATATTATAGTATTTCGAAATTATCCAGAAGGAATTTTTTTTATTCAGTTTTCAATACGATTATACGATCATTTAATTTTTAATTTTTATTTTATAAATAAACTTATTAAACTCGGATTTAGCTCAACAGTGGGTTTATTATTCTATATGAAAGGAAAAATAAAATAAAAAAAAGTAAAAACAAAATACATGAAAAATTTATTCAAACATCAAGTTTTAACGTAATTATATTTTTATTGTAATTCACAAATGTTCAATTATATATTTCTGTATAATATCAGCAACTCTATTCAAAGATGTCCATATTTTCTGATCAAACTACGTTTTGATCAAAAATATATATTGTTTTATAATATAACTCATAGAATCTCAAGTTCCATGAATACATTAGGACATAAAACAACATACAGTGGCGTAGCTATGAGTTGAAGTACCATAGTACCAAATAAAATTTTTGCAATCTCTTACGTATCAAAAAAATCAAATTTGTTTCTAGAAATCGAGAAATCGACTTTAAAAACCACAAATAAGCAAAAGAAAATAAATATACGTGCTTAGGGTTAGATTAAGTCGGAAAATAATAAAAGTTTAGCGACCCTGTGAGTTCGACACCTAGAGGCAGTGGCCCCGACTGCGTCTGCAGTAGCTACGCCACTGAGTGAACGTATGTATCATATAGATTCATCCATTTTGTAAAAATATATTTAAAATGTTAAAATTCGGAAATTTGACGAAAAATGTTCGATCGGCCAGACTATAGAAATGTTCAAATAGGTATAAGTTTGTTAATATTTTATGTACTAGATTCGTCGTGGGCTTCAAATATTTCTTTAAGATTTATCTATCAAAATATGTAAGAAACCAAAAAAAAAAAAAATCGATTTTTTCTATTACTGAGACTAAACGCATACGACCCGTTAGGTTGGCCATCCATTTAAAAAATAGCCAAGCTAGGTAAAATAAAGGCGTGCTGCCTATTATAGCGAGTGTGCAAATGGTCGGACGAGAAAAAGTTAAAAAAAAAAAAAAAAAAAAAACCCCCCAGGACAGGTAGGGATCGGCTAACGGACTCCGTCGGTTTCCCGCGTTAGGGACGACGTCAATTCATTATGTTTTCGCAATCAATTACGTATAATTTTTTTTTTAATAATTAATCGTCGAACAGTGTTTGCGTTATCGATATAGTATTGTTATAGTTGGTGTTACTGCTGTCGGAACACGGCAAGCGAACAAACTGACAAGTATAATTAATGATAAATTCCGTAATTGGTTTTCATATCGTTTAAATTATCGTGTTGTGTTTGTATATATATATATTATATCAGATATTTGGGATGTTAGTGTTATGGTGGAGAGGTGGCGCAAAGTCAAAATGACAACCACGCCTGTATATTATATACATGTATAATAGGCGTACGCAGTGCCTTTTGTGTACTAAAGGGACAGAATTCGGTACAAAACGCAACGCACGAGCGTGTCTCTAAAACGGGCGTAAACGTTAATTAGAATATATATTATCGTGAACGAGATTAACAAATTATACTTTTTTTTTTGCATATATATATATATATATATAATATTAAAACACAGTAATTTATTGTCGCGATGTTTGAACACTGATAGCGCCCAATTTTACATTTCGCAAAGGTCATATTATGTAATATGGCGGAAAGTCCTACAGTGTCCGGTAAAAATGTCCAAAGTTTAAAAAAAAATACACCGCGGCGGATGCTCGAAGTTTATACTCGGCAGGTTATACTCGCGGGAACTGCGATGCTTAGATCGTTTTTTTCACATCAAAATGATTCCGTGCGGAGGAGCTCGGTAACATAATAATTATTACTTTCAAATTATACGTATATATATATAATATTCAACACGTACGTTTTGTTTTTTTTACATAATGGATGATATCATATAGACGTTGAAAATACATTTAAATTACATTTAATTGTTATCAATTTTTTTTTTTTTTATCACGAGGCTTTGATGTTCTACTGGCGTGACGGTGCGAAATTTTGAACATTTTTCTAATACAGTTTAAATAACGCGTACGATTGACCTCGTATTCAACATTATTAATTTACCAAAACTATTCGTATCACCATATGGATGATATAATAGCCGCAAAATCAATAATTTATGCATATATAGCTCAAAACTGGTAAAAAAATATTATTGATAATTTTATCACGTTCGTATAATTTTACAAAATGACATATTTTTAATGTAAAATCGAAGTCTTTAACTACATAAATCTGTCATGGTCAAGTCATATTATATCGGGATAATACACATTTTGTTTCTGAACAAATTTAAAACTTATAAAAATCTCTGAAAAGTGGTCAATACGTTTTAATATTTTACCAACCTTAATGTATGCACCTAGTGCTATATAATTAGTAAATAATTAATGTGAATTTCAAGTTTTTTTTACTACAATTTTCTAATCTTTTTCGTTAGTTTTCCTTTGAATTACTGTGAAAATTGAAGTATTATGTCATATTTAAAGTACTAACTAGAATTAATTTTTTAATGAATTTCTAAAACTTATAAGCAACTTCTTCTAATCAGAAACACGTATACAGTAATAAATATACATACTTAAAAATCGATGATTATTAGAGATTTGTTATTTTTCAATTTATAACAATTTTTTGTTAAAATTGGTAGTTATTTGTTACTCTTATGAAAACTACTGCAGAGAAAATAAAAAATGACCTCTATAAAGTACCTTACATCTTCTACCCCGAAAAGTGTATATATTTAAAGATATTAAAATTTAAAAGAAATATGAAAAAATAAGACACGACATTAATGAGTCAGTATGTAAAAAACAAGTAATGTCTGATTTTTAAGATTTTTCAAATATAGTTAAATAATATATATAGAGTAACATGAGATTTAATTTTAATTAAAAATTTAGGTCTAAAAATCTAAAATTATAATTTTAGGCATAATAACCATGATATCTTTAATTGATAATATCAATAAATTACCTATTCACTAAGATAATTCTGTGCTAATTTAAGGTTTCTAGAATTATTATTATTTTCGGAATTAATTGATTTTAATTTTTTCCTTTTTTATCATAATTGTTTAGTACATTTTTCTTACATATAAAAACATTTAAAAAATTACTATACAAATAAAAAATTACATTCATAATATATCAATTTAATGCAATATTCTATTGGAAAATATATACATATTAGATACTACATTAAGTTTGTTGGTTGAAAATTTGTTGAAAAACCAATCATAAAAAGAATTGTTCCAATGTTTGTTTTAATAAACTGAAAAGAATCTAAAATATCATAATCCAAAATATATATGTAATATTTGCGTTTTGTTTAGAAGAATGATAACAAGTTTTATTAAGATGCCAACTTATGGAACTTATCTGTACACAATTTTTAATTAGAATTCTATATATCTTACAAAGAGTACCATAACATTGCCACTAACTTAACTTCATACAATGTTTATGAGTAAATTAGTGTGTTTATACTCATTGTCAAGAGAGAAAACGTTTATGAAAAGTGAGTTAATTCTTCACAAAGGCCATTCAAAATTACTTCATATGAAGTAGGATGCATTATCTGGGATATTAATTTAATAGATTTAAACAATGACTGCATTGAATATTATAGTGTGGCTATACTTCTGAATAATGCATTAAATAATTAATCTTAAACGTTTAAAAATACCACAAAATTTAATTTAAAATGTTACCTATAAATTAAAATCCATTTAAATTATGTTATTTATTATTTAATATTTGTTTATTAAATTACAAAAATACCTTATAAAAACCTATTGGAAATATTAGGCAGTTGAACCATTCATATATTAAGTAAATGAATAGGTATTTTTAATTATTATAAAAAAAAACTAGGAATCAATTATCTTAATTGACTTAGGAGATATTACAATGAGACAAATTCTCAAGTAGGCCACTGTATTAGAAAGCAAATAATAAATTTATAGTCTTATTTAAATTTAGCTGTTCAAATATTTTAGCTTTAAAAATCTCATACGTAAATGATTCAATTTTCAAATATATATTATATTATTATGCTAATTGTGAATGCGTATATTTTTCATTCACAGGACAAATATTATCGCTGAACTGGAAATAAAAACCATATTAAAATATAAATGTAAAAATAAATAAAAATAAAAATAATTTCAACTGTAATACCTAAGTATTATTTATTGTTGTATTTTCCGCGTTTGTTGCTATTATTATTGTGTGAGAATAGTGTACATTTTTAGTATGTATTATATATATATATTATACATAATATATAGTATATTTTGTAATTTATATAAATTATATCAACATTCATAATCCACTGTAAGATTTATGAGGAATACAATTTTTGGCTTATAACTTGAATTGAGAGTTTAAAAAGATACCAGAATATTAGAAATGATAAAGGATGGTAACATCATTGTGAGTAGAGATTAAAATACTGTTTTATTTCTCAGGAAACGTTATGAAGGACAAATTTTAAAAATATGAAAAATATGGATATTTCTCGATGTTAAACAACTCGTGTATTGATTTAGAATAACAAAAACTTAGATATATTTAGCAATTTTGGTTAGGGATATATTAATCTGTAAGTATATAATATAGGTACCATTAAAAGTTTAAATAATTTCTACATAAGTAAATTATTTAGTCCTATCGTATTCTGCAAATCACAATTCGCCTTTGTATATTATATTACAAACGGTGAAGTGATTAGGTACTTAATTAGTAATTATAAAATTATAATAACCCTTAAGTGTATACAATTTTTACAATACTTAATTAATTAAGAGGATGTTACACTCGCATTTGTTGTCTCTGTCTATCTAACAGATAATATAGCAAAATCACACTACGCAGAATTGAAATTTTGGCGTTTAGGTTAAATTTAGAGCATAAACACCTATTACAAAATTTAAA
>JAIPRL010004792.1:0-35724 GCA_025469235.1 Pemphigus obesinymphae | reverse complement strand
ATAAACTTTTATACTCTACCCAATCCTCCCTATCTCTGTTTTTCTGCCATTTCTTAAACTGTATTTTTTTCTTTGATATTATCTCCTGTACTTCTTCTGCCCACCACCATGTTTGCTTATCCTGTGGTATATTACCTCTACTCACGCCCACGACTTTCTTAGCAACTTTCTTAACACCCTCTGCTACCTTTTCCCACATTTCGTTTATATTCCCATCCATGTTCTACATCCCTGTCCCATTTAGCTTTCTTATAAATACTTTTTAATTTTTATCCATTAGTTTCTACCACCTTATCCTCGGTTCCTTAAATATATTTTTATTTTTTTTTGTACACCCTCTTTTTCCTACACCAAATATCCATAACCATTAACCTATGTTGTGCTGTCACACTTTTCCCCAGGATCACTTTACAGTCCTTACACTGTTTCAAACTCCCTCTCTTCCACATAAAATAATCAATTTGTGATTTGTTCCCTCCAATCTTATAAGTTATATAATGCTATATAATGCCATAATAATATAATATAATAATAATATAATGCCACATAATTATATAATGTCACATATTCGTATTCCTAGTACCTAAATAATATTATAGATAACATAAAATATAATCTAAACAATACAAAAGAAATATAACGAAATAAGTACAGATTAGGACTCTCAATATATTACAAATTTTATTTTTTGCATAAAATAAACATAAAATCAAAATTTTGATGTATACGTGATACCTGCGACCAGAATAAATTACGTCATTAGTATTATTATTATAACATTTAGTACCTACTTATATTATGTATTTTATAAGTAAACCAATCATTCTTAATATTTTTCAGTAAATATTGGGATCTACACTGAATTAATAATTAACGTGATACTGGTTATTGTTAAAATGAGTAGTCGGAGTATCGAGTCTTTGCCATATTAAGTTCATATAAGTATATTATTATACATTTGTAGATCTGGTTTTATAATGTGTTTAAAAAATTAAAATTAAGTCAAGAATTCTTTTAACCCATAATTAGGCTTCAATTGAATAATATTGAAGTATTTTCTTACTCAACAATGAATACTTTAAATATTTTGGAACTATTATTTCGTCTATTTTATTATTCCTAAATAAATCTTAGATATTGAATTTTAATTAAATTTTTTATGATATATATATATATATATAAGTAGTAGATAATTATATATTAATATGAACTCAAAACTTATCTTAAATTACTTAATATTATTTCAAGTTAAAATAAAATAAAAATATATTCATTTACTTTGATTTTTAGGATATTTCCCTAATTTTTGGAGCATTCAAATCTGTAGTATTATTATATTCAATATAAAATGTGTTGTATAATATAATATAAATTTAAGAACCTCAGATTCAATTATCAAAAAAGAAAAAGAGTCGTCCAGAATCAGACGGTGAAATTCATTTGGTCCTTATACAGAATAGTGTATTATTATGATCTTAAATTTAGAAGCAAAGTTAAATTATTGTAGGTATTCAAAAGACAATTTTGAGTTCGACATACTATACATTTTTTTTTAAAAAAATAGGTAACTACGATTACTTTATATTTTGATATTTCCCTTAAATATATCAAATATTTCCATTTTAAAAAGTAGCTTTTTGTTTGTTTAAGGAATCTATTTTAAAAATTAAAAATATTCTATTCCAATACCAACTAGAACTAATTTTCTATGAAAAAAGCTTTATACTCCGAAATTTCTACTCGACTCCTTCTACTCACAAAAATGTAGACATAAAAAAACACATCATAAGCCAGTATCCTCCACGGTTTTCCCAGCATCTAAAGTAGGGCACATTTTTTGTAACTTTAAATAAATCAAATTAGATCAGATCCGTCCAAAATATGTATTAAGTATTTTATATGTATTTTTATGTTTTATTGTATTGTATCATACTTTATTCACTACCTATATATAGAGTATGCGTGTAGTTATAATTAAAACTTAGTATAGGATATGAAGAGAAAACAGAATATTTATGATATAATATTATTATCCTGGTTATTTTCATTGGATATAGCTATATAGGACATTAAAATACATACATGCAATTTAATTTTTTACATTTTTATGCATAACAGCACTAACGAATTAAACAAAATCATTTTTAATGTCAACCCTTATTTTTTACATAGTTTTCAGACAAGAAAATTACATAGGAAATGTTGACATTGTGTCGGTCCGCAACTATCGTTGTTAGTTCGTGGTTGGCGCGAACAGCACAAAGGTTTCAGAATTTAGGATAAAAATTAACTAAAAGAGAAACTAAGTAATAAAAAAAAATAATGAAGTTTTTTTTCGAGTTTAGGTGCCCGAGGGCGTTTATTATATTGCACACGTAGTCGGTGGGCAGTAGGTACCTACGACGTCACACGTGGTTACAAAACACTTGACACAACCAACAAAACAAAAAATAAAAGGAACGGAAACAATTTACCCGTAAGGGTCAATACGAAATCTCGAATTCATACGGCGTGATAGTTACAACAACAAAAATAAAAGAAAAGAAAAACAAACAAAAGTGTAAACGTAAGTGTATATAATATATATAATAATACAATATATTATATTGTTCAATGGAACGGTGCGAGCGAAGTAGAAAAAAAACAAAAAGTCTCGCGGCCGACCTGGTCACCCGGGACCGGCACCCCGTCGTCGCGTCTGCGCGTAGGGGTGCGCATCCGCGATCTACCGGTTTTGAAATGCAGCGGCGCGGCGGTGGACGTCGACGGTGTTTGTACCGCCGATCGGCCATAGGCCGCGTCAACATATAAACTTATTCTTAAATAAAATTTTTTTTTTTAAACCGAAATGGTTGTACTTCGATTATTTTGGATTTAGACTATAGATTCTTATAATAAGAGAAAAATCATGCAAATATAATATAATCATGTATATTATTATGAAAGTACGGAACCATATAAAAATCAAACCTTGATATAATTAAACAGTTTACTTAGTTTATAAATATATTGAATAATGTATTATATCCATAGTCGTATTTTGATTAAATTTTAGGGGTGTTCTATACTGTTCTATATATCTCTTATAGGTTTAGGGCTTTTCTTTTTATAATATAATTTCAGTATACCTAGGTAGGTCATTTTAAGAACAATTTTTTTTTAAACACTTTTTAAGGTACATATTTAAGGTAAATCAGTATCGGAAAAAATGAATATTCAAAATCAAATTTCTTCTAAAATAAAACTAAATTTAGGAATACAATTAAACTCATTTTGTAATTTTAATTTTAAAATTTTTTAATTTATTTAAATTTTTAAAAACTAATTTTATTTAGAAAAATGACTATATAAGGTATTATAAATATTGTTATCATCTATCTATTATTATTTATTGTTTTTTTTATTTCATATTTTTAAGATGCATGGAAGTTGAAAAATTATCGAGAAATGTTAATGTAAGTTATTTAATAACCATTTTTTGCGCTGACATATTCTAACAGTGCCATAAAGTATGAATTTGAAAACTACATTCAATAATAAATAATTAAACGGTAAATTAATTATGAACTGGTACTATTTTATTATTTTAAGCAATATTATTCATCAAACATAATATAGTAGGGTTGTAAAAAAAGGTAAAAATTATTATAAATAAATTTAATAATATACAGCACCAAAAGGTGTATGTATATATATTATACAAAATACAATGTTCTAAATAGTCACCTTATTATTTAAAATATTATTTTTATATATTAAATAAGAGTAAAAAAATTAAAGGAACTACAAAAAATAAGCTTTATATTTTTATAGGCGTAATAATAAAAATAATAATAATAATAAAAATTTTAAATTTCAAAAACATATTTTTATATTATATAATATGTACCTAAGTATACAATAAAATATTATACTATAAAGTTAATATTTAAATACAATTTCATATTTTATAATAAAATTATGACAAATAAAAATGCAAATTTCATAAAATATACATTTTACTCCAGATAAATATGCCACTAGTTATTATGTAATAAAAATATAATATAATATCGAAGTAAATATAAGTAAATATAATATTATATCTACAAGTCGTTCATTTTTATTTAATCTCCTTGGGTTTCTAGTTGTATTGATGCTTCTCTATGTGTGTCTATGCATAGTAACAATGATATTTCACTCGTATTTTTGTAATAAACTACCTATAATGTACAAACATTTCTGAACGAAAATTCATTTTAAGCTTCATCTATAATTTTATATTGTAAGTATATTATGTTAATTAATAGTTAAAGCTTAAATGTAAAACAGTGGTCGGGAATCTGATCAGCTCGTTTATAATTTGATGTTAATAATATTTTTACATAACTAATCAGTGTAAGAGGTTACAAAAGGGTAAGGTCACTATAGGAAGTGGGCATATTTGGCAATTCATGATGTGATTCATCAGAAACACATGGAAATAGTTTGGAATCCACTGAAATTCTTTTGGAATTCAGTAATTTTATTATGTGTACAACATTTTTACCAATTAGTAGATAGTTTACCCCATTCTTTGAGGGTACCCTCGTACATTTCGAAATCAAAAACACAAATTGGATAACAGTGCATGTAATAGATGTATCTTCTTAGAGTGAGTAAAAAAATATAGTATATTCATCAATATTATTATTAGAGATGGTTCAAACAGTTCAAAGTTCGAAAATTGGGGTTCGCAAGTAGTAAATAGTCAAACTGAACTCGACTTGATCAAAGAGTTCAAACTCGAAGTTTCAAGTCCGACATTTAGCTAACAACCTTTATTTATGTTTTTAAGCTAATATATTTATTCAGAATTAATTTGGAAAACTATATATTCATTGGCAAAATATAAAAAAAGTTTATATGACATTTTTATAATTTTGTTGTTTATTTACGTTTTGTCTGTATTTTATCTATCAATATATTCGTCCTTCAGAACGGGGCCCTGGCCCGGGTTCAACATTAAAACTAAAAGTTAGGATCGGGATTATAAGTTATTAGGTCCTGATGAAAATTTTAATTTTATACTAATTTACTTACCAAATTAAAACTAATCTTGAAAATTATAGCATAAAAAAAAATAAAATATTATAGTATCTACACATTAAATAATACTTTCTGAAAATAATAAATATATTATATAAGTATTTATATTTTATATATTACGAGTATATTTGTATTTTTTTAATGTGAAGAATAGTAGTATAGATAGGTACTGCTATCCAAAGTTTGGTAAAAAATTGGATGAAAAAATTAGATAAATTAAGTTAAGTTAGTTTAAGTGCATTTAGTTAAAAGATAGCTAAAAATATATTTAAAAAGTTTAGTTTAAAATTAATATAAAAAAAATATTAACTTAGCTTGGTTGAAAAATCAAGTTTTTTTCAAAATTGATAATTAAGAACCAAATCTAGAGACTATACTTGAATTATTTGGATATCTTTGTATTAATATTAAAATATGGATTAGTAATAATTTCGCCCCTTTTATGTATAAACGTATCTGGATTGACGATAAGCCAATGATAATTTAAACTAGGTAAGTTAATTAGTCAATGAACAAATAAACTAACTAGTTGAGTTAAAAATTTGAACAAAAATAAACTTTTTATTTCTATATTTACTACTTCCTAAGTCTTTCTATCGATCTTGAGAAATATGATTGACTTAAATATATTTTTTAGAAGTTATTATTTTCTGTGGAGGCTACAGTTACTTGTTTACTTGTATTAAGAGCAATGTAATGTAGTTAAAATGTTAGATAAATAGCGTGCAGATATTTATAATTAAAATACTAGAAATAAATAATTATCTATTCAAAATTACCATATTTAAAACGAATATGCAATCACCCAAACAATTACTGCGCAATTATTCCAAAACTCCTAGGTACCTGAAAAGTCGTTTTTTAGAAAAATTAAAAATAAACATCTCTCAGAATCTAAAACTTTTATATTAAATTTTATAGATATATTAATAATTTAAACATGGGCTCCTTGAATAACTTGAAGTTTGGTGGGGACACTGATTCGAGTTCAAGTTCGGTTTTAAAATTCATATTTTGGTTTGATACTATAATTTTGATTTTGATCCATCTCTAATTATTAACAGTATTTTTGTGTGTTCTTAAAATATAAATAGGTCTAAATAGGTTATCGACCACGACGTACATATAACTATTAAAAATATATTGTGAAATAATATCCAGTGGGTAAATTATTATTAGGGTATATTATTCAAATGATGTGTTATAAAGGCTCCGTATACTTGGCAGGCAAATTTCTTATTTTTATATTTTTATTAATTATATAATTTGGGAAAATTTAGGAAGTTACTTTTGTATTTTGGAAACAACGGTTTTTCTTTTATAACCGAAAATTTATTTTGTCCAATTTGTATTTTGTCATTTGAACAATTTTTATTATAGTTATAGAACTTATACTTATGACTAAACCTTACAACCTTACCTTTCAGAATTATTCTGAATACCTTATATGCAAACATGAATGAATAATAGGTATATATCAACGTATATTGATTATTTAAGTATTAGGTACTTTAAAAGCTCTTTCTTATTCTATAACAAAAGTTAACTATAACACTATCGTAATCTATATCGTATATAATCATCTATACTATTTACACTATTTACAAGGAATGTACGTATTTTTTTATATGACATAATTATATTAAAAAAAGATGTACAGAGTAATACACAATTATTACAGAAACATAGTTTGTTAATTAAAATAAAGATTATGACTAATTTTGAAAGGTTAATTATTAAAATAAGTATATATATATATATACATATATGTAGGTAGTATATACAGTGCATAGTACAGTACATAAAATGAGCTACTTTACTTTTTTTTTTAAATTATTAAAATTCCAGTATTAAAAATTATTCAAATGACAAAATACAAATTTGACAAGTATACGGTACCTGTTATAAATTACATTACTGTAGGTATTCAGACTGTATCGTGTAGGAATCGAGAGAGCCGTAAAAATTTCGCATTATATTATATGAAGAGAAAAGGATTATAAGATTAGAGGGCAATGTCCTTTTTTTAATAATATAATTGTCGTGAGCCAACTGCTGTGGGCCCGGGGCTGGTGTGTGCATGCATGGAATTGTGTAGGATAATAACAACATAAAAATCCCCAAAAAAAATGTATACAAGTAGATAATAATTTCGGTCTACGGGTGACAAAAGAATTGGGGCTGGATGGATTACTGCCGCCACGCCTGAGGCAAGATAGAAAAAGAATGACTACAAACGATAAACAAAAAAAAAATACGACGACGAACACAAACGCGGTCTCACGCTCGTAAGTATATAGTATGCACCTATATAAATTATATTATGTACTTTGTGTACCGTATATAATACTATTTATCTTCTATACACAATAATTTTCCGATATGCATACATACATATATGCGTACATATATAATATTCTCCCCCTTCCGCGTTACATGTGTTTACAGAAATCGGCCCCGCCCTTACCCGACACCACCGCTGTAGCCACTGCCACAGTCGCCGAGTTGTGTTATAAAAGACAAAAAGGAACACCACTTTTCAACGGTTGTTTACGAGTCGTCGGCGGAAACGCACGTGCGTTTCACCCGCTCATAAATATCCTCTTGATTATTTCTGCTGTCCGCCGTCATTATCTGCCACTAGTTTCCCAGTGTATTGTTATTGTCGTTTTAATATAAAACCATTATATACTGCTTGATATTTTTGAAAAATAAAAATAACGAGTTTTATATTGGATTTTTATATTTTTTTCCATCGAGAAAATGTCCGAAGACTACTACGGCTACGACCTTATATACGGGCACATAATATGGCCGACCATCGTGGCCATCGCATTGGCGCTGACTCGCACCATCTATCAGCGTTTACGGGCCATCCACACATTACCCCCCGGGCCCTGGGGCGTGCCGCATCTGGGCTACAAGCCATTTTTCTCGAACAACTGCACGTACCTGAAGTACAACGAACTGGCCCGTGAGTACGGATCCATCTGTTCGTTGACACAGCGAGGAAACACGGTCGTTTTGCTGAGCGACCACAAGCTCATCAAGGAAGCGTTCGACATGAGACAGCTGACCGGCAGACACAACGACGGGTACATGGAGATTGTCGGAGGATACGGTTAGTTTGGTTACGGCAGTCTAATTTTTTTCGGACACACCATTGCTATATTTACGATATTACTATTATTTTTACAGGAGCTGTGAACAGCGTCGGAAAGTTATGGGAGTCACAGAGAAAATTTTTGCACGTGGCGCTCAGACATATGGGAATGACATTCACCGGTCACAACAGACTGAGTATGGAGAACAGAATAATGGCGAGTACCCGTGAAATTCATATACCAAACGCCATTATAATATTATCGTGCTATTATGTTTATTTGTTTTTTTTTCTGCAGCTTGAAGTAACTGCATTGACCGAACATTGGCACACCTTGTGTGACGTACCAATTGACTTAAACGCGGGGCCGTTATGTCTAGCTATCACCAACGTAATCAGTTCACTGACAATGAGTGTCAGATTTGAGCAAAACGATCCGCGGTTCAAGCGGTACACGCACATGGTTGAAGAAGGTTTCAAGTTATTCGGGATGTTGCGTCCTGTGAATGTGTTCAGTCCACTGAGCCACATATTGGAGGAACGTAATATCCAACAGAAGATCAAAAACAACCACGAAGAAATCTGCGTATACTTTCAAAGCATTATAGAAGATCACAGGAAGACATTCGATTCCAATCAGGTGCGGGACCTGGTCGATGCGTACTTGCTGGAGATGTTGCAGATCAAGGAAACAAACAAACCCGATCCGTTTCAAAATTTGGAACCCGACAGACAGATCCGCCAAGTCCTCGGCGATTTGTTCTCAGCTGGCACGGAGACCATCAAAAACTCAATTCTGTGGGCCATGGTGTACATGATCCACTATCCGGAAGTGATGGTCAAGGTGCAAGAAGAGATCGACGCAGTCGTGGGTCACTATAATTTACCGGTGCTTGACGATTACGGGCGGTTGCCCTACACGCAGGCCACTTTATACGAAGTGCTCCGTAAATCTAGTATCACACCACTGGGCACCACGCACACGACTACTAGGTAAATATTTTGATATTATCGTCCTTAGAATATTCCATTCTTAAAACCGTTTTTTCTCATCTTTGCATCGTAGCGCTGTCGTCTTGAACGGTTATCGAATTCCAACAGGTGCACAGATAATTCCGCTACAACATTTTGTGCATAACGATCCGAAATTGTGGGACGAACCGGAGGCGTTCAGACCGGAACGGTTCTTGACCGCAGAAGGCAAAGTGAAGAAACCTGATTGTTTTCTGCCTTTTGGAATTGGTAAAAAAATGAAGCGTGATTTTCGTGCATGTGAAATTATAAAATATTATAAAATTATATAATTATACGAATATTATACAAATATACACATATATTTTTTTCCTGTTTTATTAGGTCGGAGGAAATGTTTGGGTGAAACTTTGGCACAGATGGAACTATATTTGTTCTTTGCAACCTTGTTGCACGAATTCACTATATGTTTGCCAGAAGGTGACGAGTTGCCTAGCATGGACGGCCAAATCGGCGTAACGTTGACTCCAAATCCATTCAAGGTCGTTTTAAAGAAACGTGTTCCTAAATAATTGAATTTTTTTTTCAACTTTTATATTTTATTATGTATATACATTTTCGTCGCTGGACGTATTATCTCAAAATATAATCATTTTTATAATTATCACATGTTATTATAGATAATATCGTAATATTTCATAGAATATCTTGTTAATTTATTAACACTATATTAATTATATTATACTATTATTGGATAATAATAATATAATATATTTATTTAGCTAATATTGTCATGTTTTATGATAATTTGTTTGTAAATGAATTAATAATTTACACTTATTTTACTATTATGATTATTATTTTTTGTCACTTGACATTATAGTTCAAAATATTACTTAATAATAATATTATTTAAAAATCGAATATTAATTTTACGAAACTAATATTATACTATTATATCATTAGACTATTATTTACTATTATTATTATAAATATATAATATCTGTTGTGAATTGACGTTTTATTTTAAAATATTATATTATTTAAAAATCGATTATTATTATTATTTATGAAACTCATATTTTTTTATGTATTATGGTAATTTTCGTAAATGATTAATTATATTGTACTATCGTTGGACAAAATTGTAATATATCATTGATTTAACTAATATTGTCATGTCTTATGATATTTATTTCATGCAAATTTATTAAAAATCAATTAATTTATACTATAATATTATTATTACTTATTTATCTCTATATATATATATATATTATGGTTGAACATCATAGTAATATTTATTATTATAAATAGTTTAATATATTAGTAGTTTTAATTTAACTTAAGCATTGCAATATAATTTTATATATTATCATTATTATTAATATTTTATTACTTAAACATATTATTTAAAAAACTATATGGTTTTCTATTCATATATTATTTCATATAAAAAGTTTGTTGTTGTTTATGACAAAAACGTTGATCTTGTGTTAAAATTTATGAACAAATATTTTAGTAGTTTCTAATAGCAAGGTTTAATTTCAAGTAACTTATAATAAAATAATGGTTTGAAAACAAACTTTTAATAAAACATTTATAATTCATTAGTACCAGTAAATTCAACAGTAAAATGTTGTCAAAATCAATCATTTTAAAATCGAAAGAATATTAGGTACTAAGTATACCTACGGTTTTTGTTATGTACTTCACAAAAGGGCGAATGGTTAATAATATTATGGACGACTTAATTAAGTACATACATTAGTTATTTTAATTGAATCGGTGAAAACCTAATTTTATACTATTCAACTTGACCATTATTATTTATTTATTTTTTATTGGTCTTCCAACATAAAACCACAGTTTTAAACAGTGCAAATAATGGTTAAGTGATGTTAAAAATATAATTTTAATTAGACATTAAAATATAATTATAATATTTATTCCTTTAAAAAAATATAAACGATGTTTAATATTTTTCTGGGTGAGTTATCAATGGTCTAAGCAGATCATATAAGCACGTACGTGAGAAACTCCGCTGTGATCTCTCTCTATCAGAATATTGCGTTCGTCTTTCTCGTCGTCGTCTACAGTCATTTTCACGGTCATGGAAACGAATACAGTAATTAAAAAAAAAAAAAACAAACAGAAACATTTTCGCGATATATATTACACAAATTCTGATAAACAAATATCAAAGATGAAAACAGTTTAGCGAATTTAAAAATAAAAACAAAAGTAATAATTTAAACAATTCTTATTTTAAAATAAATTTTATAAAAATAGGATTGAATTTTATAAACATTATTAGAGCTTTATTAACACTAGTGAAACTGTTGAAAACGGTGAAAGTCATTGTTAAATACATTAAATTAACTAATACAATATTGAATAAAAAAAAAATACGAAAATTAAAATGCATATTCGGTGCACCCTACACATATTATATTGTAATAGTGTAAACAACTTTGAAATTAGATTCTTTTGTAAAAGATTAATTTCAAAACAATAAATTAAGTAGGAGATTTCAGTTTTAAACTATTATTAACTAGGTACATTGAAAAGTTGGAAATATTTTTTTTTACCAAATCAATCGTAAATTTAAAATATATTATGTATAATTGTAAAAATAATAATATATTTCTCAAGTCAAAAATTGTATTAATAATTATGTACTTTTTAAAAAACAAACAAGTGATTAATTGAGATTAATTAAAAAAAATAGCAACTCAAATATAATTATTTAGCCATTATTATATAATTTAGTTTATTGATCTGTAGTTTAATGCAACATTTTATTGCCTTTAAATTATGTACTTAAAGTACATACCAAAACGTATAAGCCCAGACTTAGGTTGTTATGAACTATATTTTATCATATTTTCATTGTGTTTAATATGTGAAAAACTGCATTTATTTATCTATTTTTAATGGGACAGTATTAAAATTATAACTGTAATCATTGTATGTGAACGTATACCTGTAGAATGTAATTTGGTTTCTGAGTGGAGAATGTTCGATCACGAAATTCGACAACCTCAATATTCTTACTATTATCATTAATAAATAATGAGAACCTGCCACTAAGTACAGCAATAAATGGAAAGCTTATATTTACATTTGGCAATTTATTTAACAGACATGCGAAGGTTATAGGTAGGTACTTACTTTTACTACATTTTTATAGCTGATGTACGTATATAAATTAAAGAACCAAGTAGATATCCAACGGACGATTCTTCGAGGAAAGATAATATCCTGGTAAATATATAAATATATACATACTATGTATATGTGAAAAAATTAATTTTAGGGTCGTGCCTATATACAGTGAATTAGTCAATAGTAATTAATTGGAGTTCGGAAGTCGGATAATACTAAAATTTTCCAAAAAATAAAACAATTAATTATGTTTATTGTGCAAGTCGAAAACAAGTTAAAAATGGAATTCCTTAATGGGCCGCTACACTACTGATTTTTATGTAGTTCTGTATAGGCAATTTTTAAGACACTTTAGGAAAAATAAATATTTAACATTTTAGAAATATTTATATAGATACATTTTTAAATTAATCTAAAAACAGCCCTGTACCTGTACCTCTTTTCATTTTAGTGTAATTATAATATTTTCACTTAAAGACCAATTATATATAGGATACAATTGTGGAACTTTGGAAAACTATGAGATTGAAATTTGTTAGTCTGTCTTCTAGGGATCAATCTAGGCATTTTTCTTTATTATCACAGATTGAAATATAAACAATGTTTAAAAATTGATATTTTGATTCATACATAACATGAAAAAAATAAAAAATGCGTCAATCAATTAATAGAAGATAAACTGACGAATTCAAAACAGTTTTAAGAATTAAAATTCAACTTTTTAAAATTCCACAGTTTTGTCTTGCTTTTAGATCGGTTTACGTCAGTGTTGTGGCTCCTTAACAAAGCATGGTTATTCTTAACAAAAAAAAAATAAAATAAAAATTGATTTAATTAGCAAAATACCTACAATTAATATCAAGTTTATTTTAATAATGCCAATTTAATGAGTTACTTTTTCATTTAAATTTTAGTTATCTATTCAACAAGTATTTTTCAAAAAATACAAATATTTTTTTCATAATTTTTTTTAACATAATTTTATATAATAAAGTTTAAAAAATTTTAATTATTATTTAAAAAAAATTGTCTATCCTAAATCTTTAGTAATGCCATATGCTATTTTAATTATTTTATGTAATAAGTTAAATCAATCAATTAATTTAACATTATTTTTTTCACATAATAACCTTCAAAGTGTATCTAAATATATAATATGTGTAATAAATATACCTATAATTAATCGACCATGAATTAAACCCACTTTTTTTTATTAACAAGTTTACCTGTGTAAGGATTCAAAATATTGTAGTTAACTTGTTTTTTTTGTCTAGTCTTGGCTACGTGTAAAAATGTATAGTCACGCTAATTTATATTTAGTCAAAATATGTATTTTGAAATAATCAAAGTGTTTGAGATAATAGTAGTATATTAATCAATACGATTTGTTAACTAAAAAATAAGTCTGTACAAAAGAAGTCATTTTTCGATGTCCTCTGTATATTTTTAAACGTAAACGTAGCATAATGAAAATAACGCAAAATTATAGTAATACACAAAGCTTCGTTTAGAATCATTTTATTGAAAGAAATATTATATCATTACATTCAAATTTATTATATCTAGCACCGGTATTCTATTTGATAATGAAAATGGGGAAAAAACATAAAAATTAGTAATTACTACTCTAAAGTAAAAAACTAACTTTTGGCATCATAAACCTCTCTCTATATATATTTGAGACACTATGATATCATGAAGATTTACTGATTTTAATTATTTTTTGTTTTTGTTTTATTTTGAATTTTTTTTTGTTCTTTGTATTCAATGAACAATAGTATAGGCAGAGTTGAGCAAGATACTATAAAAATGTATCTTGATACATAATACACGATATATTTTGAGTATCTTGACACAAGTATATGAAACATTACGTTTATAGAAAAGATACAAGATATAAGTATCGACGATACATAAAATATACTCTCAAAAATATAATAATTATTTTATAATAAAAATGTTTATTACTTATTTTTATATATAAAAAAAATATAATAATAAATATTTCTCGAAATAATTATTAATAACAATATACAAATAAAAAATGTTATATTATAGAATCATATAAATAAAAATATACATATATGTATATATAGCTATATAGATATTAAAATATTTTATTGGAAAATGAAATAAATTAATATTTTAAGTATTATAAAATAATTATAATAGGTAATATTTTATAGTATAGCAGTCACAAGTGCTCAAGTTTATTTAATATTTGATTATCAAATTATATTGTATATTTGTGGCCAAACGGTAAAATGAAATTTAAACGTTTAAATCTATAAACTATTAATGAGTAGGTGTCAATATTAAGAATCAACAATATCAAAATATTTGTTTTATTTAAAATTTTTATAATATAAGATAGGAAAAACATATTGAATTACCAACTACATAATAAGATTTTTGATGATTTGATGTATCTTGTAACTTTTCACATTAAAAGTTATATGATACTGGAAAAAAAGTATCTAGATACAATATACAAGATACTTACAGAATATGCATCAAAATACAATTGTAAATTTGATATGTATCAAAGATTCGTGTATCATGCCCAACCCTGGTTAGGTTAGGTCATACATTATTTTTATTATAATGTAATACGCACATAAATTTTTTTAGGGATGCCATAATAAACAGTTAACTTTGAATTATCTATTGAAAACCTTAGATAAGACTAAAGGCTGTTTTGTAGATTTAAAGTTTGTTAACAACTTGGGTCCTGACTTCTATCTACTTCAGTAAAGAGTATGTTATGTAATTATATTTTTTCTGTTTCTGTATATGTATAATCTATATATTTGTAACGTGAATCACAGATATAGGTTACCTACCTATTATAAATTACAAATATTTATTTGAATACTTTAATGTTAGAAGACTTTTACTCCTATATTGTTTATTGCAGAAAGAAGTTTTGACATGCAAATTTAAATAAATAATTATGATTTTAAAAGAAAATCTGTACTTCGATATTTTATTTATTATGGATGTGCGAACTGTATATTAAATATTATGTAGATATTCGAGGTCTCAAAATTGAAACTACCTAAAAATCGATAAACATTTGTTTTTTAATTGAGTCAATTTTAGAAAGAACTTCAGAAGAAGCTGACAGAAATAAATTGAAAAATCTCACCTTTTCTGACTATTCTGGTAATTAAGAGAATTTCTATCGAATTTATTAAAAAACAGTATAAAATCGGATCAAATTTTTCAAAATATTTAGATCAAAAATATGGTTCTATTTAATAATATAGTTATTAAAAGAAGATAATATATTATGATCGTAAAAAATCTGAAAAAAAGTATTGAAGAAGTGCAATTTAAAAAAAAAAAAAACAATTTTGGAAAAAATTTTAATCTATGGTAAACTTTGATATAGGTAAATGATTTGTTCTATAGTAAGAAATACAATTTAAAGCTAGTTTGGAAAACAACCTTTCTTGGTGAAGTCAAGATGAATAAATGATAAAATTCAAGATATTTTCCAATTACACAAAATGTGTATATATTCTCTATAAAATATAATGTCTTAACCATTCCTTTTTTGGAAAAATGACTTTTTGTAAGTTCAATACCTTTTGAATACGGAATTTTAAATTTTAAACTTCGATTGAGTGTGACTTCTTATAAGTTTATCTTTTATTGAGTATGGCGCCTCATTAGTAGAATTACTTTTGCAATTCGTATACATCAGTTTGTGTATTTTATCGGAAATAATATTGTTAATCAATTTGAAAAAAAATTTCGCCTTCGACTTCTCGTTAGGGGCAAGCCCCCAAGCCCCTAGAAGAGCTTCGTCGGCAACACCTACCGGATGCAACTTCTTGGAAGTGTAATTCCTTGTAAGTTTAACTAATTTTAGGTGTAACTACTTATAGGTGTAACTACTTATAGATGTAACTCCATGAAAGTGAAACTTCTTGTAACTGAAACTTCTTGTAGGTGTGTCAAACAGTGCTTCAATGTAAGAGAAATATGCAATATAATTTATATGGGACGTAATCACCAAGTGATACACAAATAAAATATTTAGACATTTGGAAACTTACTGTTTTTCTAAGTGATTAAGTCTCGAAATCTATCTGTGAAGCACTTTGGAAGCAAGGACATTAGAAGCGTGAACCTCATTCAGCGAGCAATATAATTTGTTTTGGAAGTGTAGATACCGGAAGAAAATACACTGAAAGAAAAGAAACAGGTGGTGTATACAATTCCAGGATATCGGAAACGGTACATGATTACAATAGACAATTTACTGAGGTTGGTAATCAAGAATTCTGTTAACGAATACACTAGCAATGAAGAAACCTGACATTTGATCAATTTGCAGAACATCGGAAATGTTCCACGATTACAGCGTGTTCTTTACCGAGCCTGGAAAATGAGGATACTGTAAGCGACGAAATCAATAGTCAGAACACCGAGCCTATTATATGCATACGGTGTCCAGTTTACTGTATTCTTTGGCAACTCGAACTCCGTGTTCTCAAAGCCATCGGTAGTTTGGGAAATAGAAGTACCGTTCTTGTTATCAAAATATAGGTAAGTCTAAAGTATGTTTCAAGCATCTATGTAGATTTTAAAACTCATAAACATATTTAATACAGTTTTTAGTATCAGACAATTGACCTCTTATTGAAAGAATAGACGACTGTTTTTAGTCAATTTAAAGATATTTGAATTTTTACTGTGCTATATACAATATAACATAATCTGTGGCGCATGACTTACCGTGAAAACCATAATTATACCCGATAACGGATAACTGATAACAACTGTTAAATTATTTAAATTGTGTAAAGACGTGTGAGTCTTTACACAAGGTGGAACTTATGTGCAATTTGAATTGTGTAGATCTAATATTTAAGTAGATTTATGAATATTTCAAGTAATTTACGTAATATATGAGAAGTGGTATCTATAAATTAAGAGGTCTTCAAAATTATAGAATTAAAATGTAAGTAAGTTTTAAGTACCTACTCTAATATGCTAAATACAGTTTTCAGTATAATGTATGATAACAAAATAATAATACATTTTCCATATTAAATGAAACAGGTAAATAATTTTATTTAACACACATATGTTTATTGAGGCTCCAGTTCATATAACATAATAATTATAACTTGGAACACGACTAATTTCTAAGTAGGTAAAAATGTATTTTACAAAGAAAGAAATGTCTAAACATATTAAAAATTGAAGACGTCAGAAAAAATATATATATCTTTTGAAATAGAACTTTTCTTAAAATTGAAGTTGACGCTTAGTAGCTTAATGCAGCAAAATAATTAAGTAAAGCAAAGAAAAATATTCTACTCAGAAATTCATGTTGGTAGTTAAAACTTAATCTAAATCTTCTATTAAACTGAGCGAGTTAAAAGTTATCTAACTTACAATTTAAAACTATCTTTACAATTATTGTGCTATCTATATACCTATCCAGTACTGAAATTGGAGGGGTGATTAGGGGGACGGAGCTCCTCTATTATTTTGAAATATTTTGTCAGCTCCCCTAATAATTATATTTTACAGCATACGAGTTATATAGTTTACATTTTTTAGAAGCCTGATAGCACCTTTTCTTCTATTTTTCCAACTCGACTACAGTACCTACCTAATAAAATAATTTGCTATATTTATAAGTACTTTTAATGTAAAAGTACAATGAGTACATATAATTAAAGATTAAGATTTTATCTACATTTTGAAACCGCCAATTATCGAGAAAAAAAAATTTTAGCTAAACATTCACATTTTTCAAAAATTGAAATTTTAAAATTTTAGAGCCCTATAAAAATATATATACATTTTACAAAGAAAGAAATGGCTAATCATGTTAAACATTGAAGACAGAAAAAATATATATCACTTTTGAAATAGTCATTATGCTATTTAAAAATTTCTCAAAAACCCAATTACATAAAATAATTTTATTTTGTTTTGTTCGTTTGTTGTATGGATGCCAAGATATCAGTTATAAAAGAATATTAAAAATAGTTGTAAATGTTGTAACAAAAGATAAATCATGTCATTTAAACCATTAACAATTTATAATGTTTAATATTTATGTATTTCTGTGTTTCAGATTTTGTACAGTGTATTGAACGAATATGGAATAAGTAGTAAAAGCATAGTTTATGGGAATTAATTTTGTGTGTAAGCGTATGTAACTAATTGTATATGCATCGGTAATGGCAGATTTTTAAGTATAATTTAACTAATTTAACTATATTAAAAATTAATGTAACTAATACTTTTTTTTTTACAATCCGAAAATTGGTTAAATGATATTGATGTTTCTCTCCATTTTTCCTAACCTAAGGTTACCTAATCTAACCTAACCTTAAATTTTTCCAATTTTCTATCAGTTCCATACATTCTTATTCCCGTGTCTTCCTTGTTTCATGAAAGGTGTTCTAGGCCTTGCCCTTCCAGGTTGGCCTTCAATTATCGTAATTATCCAAGGACTATTCCTTATTAGATGTCCAATCCATGTTCTCCTCCTCAACCTCAGTGTATTCTATATCGATTTTTAGGTATTCATTTTTTTAAAAACCTCAACATTTTTTACCTTTTCTGTCCATAGAATTTTTAAAGTTCTTCTCCAGCACCATATTTCAAAAGCCTCTATTTTAGCTTTCTAGTCTTTCAATATAGTCCAATTCTTTGCTCTATATAGAGCCATTCTCCACACAATGCTTTTTATTATTGCTGTCCTGGTCTCGAGATTTATTATTATTATTTACTGTATTGGAAGGCAAAAGGTTTTTCTTTATATAATGTGCTTGTTTGGCCTATGCTATCCTGCATACCGTATCTGTATGGTTTTTCCCATCATTTGTGATTTTACTACCAAGTATGTGAAACTTTGTAGTGTCACCAAAATTATTCTATCTAAGACTATGTTTGCGTATAACTGCTGCTTGTTGCATATTATAACTTTATTCTTCGGTTGATTTATTTTCATGTAGTGTTCTTTTAAAATATCATTAATTTTTTGAAGTATGTTAGCTAGGTCTTCTTCGCGTTCTGCAATTACAGCAATATCAACAGCGAAACGCAACATTTGCACAAGCATTCCGCCTACTTTTACTACTCCAATGTTTTCTTCCCTAATTTCCTTTAAAGCTTCTTCTATGTATAGGTTGAATAATGTAGATGATAAATTGCACCCTTGTTTTACCCCTTTAGCAATTTTGACCTCCACCTGAATATTGCCTATTTCTGATTTAACAACTGCAATTTCGTTAATATAAAAATTATGTATAATCCTTATGTCACTATAGCAAAACCAATAAAATTGTAAATACACTTTTACATTTGGTAAATAACTTATAAAATAATGAATAATAAGAATGGACGTACCTAAAGATATTAGCAAAAACAATTTCTTCAAATAGGATTTTCCGATTTCAGTTTCCCTTAAATCGCCGTGAAAAATCAAAAAAAGTAATTCGTAATCTTTTCTCATAAAAAATAAAAGGCCCAAAAATGGTATAAAATATAGGGAACAAAAAGCATAAGATTTGTCGGGAAAGCAATCCTCAAAAATGCCAACTTATCGTCACCCTACCCCTAGTTAACAGATAATGAATTTATAAAATTGTAAGGAAGGTCGATTTTTAAATCAATTATCTCTGTAGTAACTATGTGTAATAACAAATAAAATTGTCCATATTAGCAGCCACAGAATCCATTTCTAAGGACAAATACACGGCTGTTCGGAAAAATACATTCTTCAAGCATGCTAGCCTTATCTTTTTCTATTGCTCTAGTAACTATTTTAACTCGTTAGATATAAAGGTAAAATAAAAACATTAAATACAAAACGAAAAATATGAATCTAAAAACCATTATAGTTTCGTCAGTCTACAAAATAATTTACCGGTAAAGAATTTTGATTAATTAAGCTTTTCCGTACAAAAATAAATGAAAAAATACAAATATTAATTAAATTTAAATAAATATGCATTTATAATAATAAAATAATTACTTGAAAAAAATGTGATTTGAATTTATAGTGAAAGTAATCTACTTATTCCTCGGCTTTAAAGACACATTTAAATATTAGTTTTATCAAGTGGCCGCAATACTTGGTTCTTAAGGTGTTCTGTATAGTCAATTTTTAAGAAATATTATGAAAAATAAAAAGCTATCAATTTAGAAATATTTAAGTACATTTTAAAATTAATCTAAAAAATAGTCCCATATTCGCATCACATTTTATTGTTGTGTAATTACAGAACTTCCTTCTAAAAGAAAAATAAGCATCATAAAATTGTGGAATTTTGGAATCAAAATTTGGAAAAAAATCTGTAAACAGATTTTAATGATTTCTAGGGATCAATCGAGGCATTTTTCTTCATTATCACAGATTAAAATATGATCAATGTTTAAACATTGAGATTTTTAATAATAAATAACACGGCTAAAAAATAAATAAATAAACGCCTCGATGGGTCTTTAGAAGGCTGATGAATTCAAAACAGCAGTGGCGTAGCTAGGGGGGCCAGGGGGGCCATGGCCCCTCTCATGGGCCTTTTTTTTTATAGCAATTTTATATGATCTAATTTTAACAATAGTAACTTTATAATTATAGTGTAAGGTCTATGGCTTATTTATAATTAACGTACTTAATTAACTCATGTTTTCACTATATAACCTAATTACGTTTTTTATTATCTTATATCAAAAACCTAAACTTGCGTGTTTGTTAAATTCAGTGACCAAGTTTCATTGGGTTAATCACGATAATATGTGATAAGCAAAAATATTGTATTACCTATCATTCTATGTATATATACTCATAGATAGCCGTTTTAATATTTAAATCAAATTCTAATATTCAAGTTCTAATTTATTGAACAATTAAATGTGTATAAATTATCAAATTAATATCTATATAAGTATAAATCTAAAGTAGCATAAGAGTTAAGCTTGGCGTTAGCTAACATAAATAAAGATAAGTTAAAGTATAACAATACAGAGAAAGATATTTTGTTGGAATTTTCTAAAAGATCCCCCAGAAGGATGCAAATGTTAGATTGGACACAATAAATAAAACATATTTTGCCTAGTTAATGAGTTTATTTTTCAGTTTTTTATTTAAATATTAATATTACCTATATTTATTACAATATATTATTTATTTACTATAATTTATTAGTTATTAACTATTATGTTACCTAAGTATTAAGCATTTTAGTAATTAGTAAATATTTTATTAATGCTAATATTACTTTTTTAAATATAATAAAAAACAAAAATGTTATTTTAATTATGGTATTTATTGGCCCCTCCTTGCTTAAATCCTGGCTACGCCACTTCAAAACAGTGTTCAATATTGAAATTCAACTTTTTAAAGTTCCACAGCTTTTCACGCTTTTAGATAAATTTTTATTTAGGGTTGCAGCCCTTTAAGCGTAATAATTATAAATGCTTGTTCATAAAATTTATTTGAAAATATTTATTAATACTATTTATTTCAAAGATGTTCTTTATGCAATATGAAGATTTTTGAGTTAAATTTTATAAATTTTAATACTATAAATGACGTTTTATTAGTACGAATGAGTAAGAATGGTAGTGTAAGTAGTGCCCAGTCTGAAAATAGGCATTTTTTAGATTTCCTAGATCATATCTTTAATATATTTGCATAATTAGAAAATCCATTGATAATAACAATAGTAGATGTAAATCTTATTATCATAGCCTTTGTTAGCTATTTTACCGCACATGAACCGTTTTCACAGCAAAACGAGAGAAATCAATACTACATGTTTCTAAGAAATATTTTTATTTATGGGTATAATCAACTATTACATTGTGGTTACAAGGTTTTTTTAGCAGGGCTGTATTTTACTTTTTTAATAGATACCCCTTGTTTAATTTTTACACCCTACTTGATAAATTTTGTTTACATAGTTTTCAACAATAATTGATTTAAAGTTCTAAAATATTATACTATGTAATAGCAATTGGTACATATCTACATTCTATATTGTGTGATTTAAAATCAACAAGTTAATTATTTTTGCTTCTAACTAATTTAACCGTGTTATGATTCTTTTGTATTTATTAATGTTTTTACTGTACATTTACGTAAACATCCAGTACAATTTATATGTAATTTATAAATTACCATTTGGCATAAAATATATAACCCAGAAGCTAAGAGGCTATATTATAATATGTGTAAAATATTATTAAATTGTAATTTAATACAACGTATTGTAATTTAATACAACGTATTGTATTTTTAATACAACATTAATATTAAAGTATATTAATGTAAAGAGTAAAATGTGAACCAAAGATTCAAAATCTAAAACATTTATCTAATTAAGTTTGTATCTTTTTTCCATTTTTCCATTGAATTATATGAGCTGAAATTAACTATTAACTTTTGTTTATAAGACTAAAGCCTTTTAAGTTTGTTTAACCCATAATTTTATTCGAGTTGATTTTTCGTAATTAATCTGTTTATCTATACTCCATAAAGTTGATAAATTTAACCCATCATTGGTGACATTAAATTTGTAATATCATTGTTGACGTGTAAGTATTTTGCTCACATGTTGAAAAATTTAATATTTTTGTTACGGATAAAAACAACTTGATCTTTTTAATACTATATTATATTAAAACTTATAAACTTTTTATAAACTTATAAATTTTTCTTAAAAAATGTATGCGGACACTACCGTGTAAGAACAATACTACTATGGTAGGTACTGTCAATAATCAACGGGTGATGGATTAACTAGTTAACACAATTTAAATATGTACTGAAGGTGAATCTTGGAGAGTCCACCTGTATGTAAATTTGTATATTTTGTATAATATTTTGTTGTAATAAACGATACGGACGTAGGGTGAAGGATGACCCTCTAGGGCGAAGTACCCCCCTACAATGCCGTGATTTAAACACGAAAAACAAAAAGGTACTGTCAATATTGGACGGTGGCAATACGATAATAATTTCAAACTAAAAAACCTAATACAATATGCAATTATACATTGTCTAAACATAACACAACAACAAAAATAATACAGATAAGGTTAAATAAAAAAAATGTAACTCGATCATTAACGTGCGAGCATGATGCTAAAAAATACGGTATTGTTACTTTTGGATTAAGATGACATTGTTAGTTTATTTATAAATTTTAATATTTGTGGCTACGTATTGCTGTTTGTAAAAAAAATAAAGCATGTAAAAATCAAACCACTATTAAACAAGTGGTTTAAAAACTAATAATTGTGTGAAAGAAATGCTCATATCGTGACCAACGACAGATTAACACTAAACCGGTACAATTTACTATTCGATAATATAATATGGAGTTTATACAACCACTACCAGTTAGCTAGTGCCTAGTTATATTATAAAATATATGACACAATATTATTCCGTTTGAGAGTATAATAAATAATATTAAAAATCTACAATCGTAATACAGATACGGGTTTTACATTAGAAAATTGTATAATGTAATATTATTCTCCGTCAGTCTGAGCAGTATTAATATAATTCGTTTCACACGATAGGTGTTTCGTAGCCGGTGTCTCGGTATGCGTATATGTACTGGCTTATAATATATTATAATTAAACATAATACTGAGCTTGACAATAAATAGTCGTCGGGCATAATATAACCTTTTTGAATAACCCTATAATCTGCTTATTATATAATACGTATATAATATATTATAATATATGTGTACACGTTTTTCATTAAAAAAAAAAAAAACACAATATTAGATACTACTCGTAAAAAAAACGATTGTATATCATATTATGTAGGTATATCTGGGTAAATTGCTCAAAATAAAGTGGTTTTTTTAAATAAATTTAACAGGGGAAACGTCACTTTACATAGATTTATGTCTTCTCGGATGCACATTCTTCACAATGAGTCATAGAAACTGGTCAATTTATAACGAATATATTATGTGTACCTACATTGTGCACGAGGGGTCTACTAAGATTCTATCGCAGGTTCATCCATTCAGGTAATCTACAGGTATATAATTCGTTATTACACTGACAAGATATCTACACCTATATTTTTATATTATGTACCTATATAAAAAAATAAAATGATAATTTATTATGAAAAAGGTTTTTATCCCCTGACGTTTGAAGAATATAATATTATATATATATATATATATAATTGTGTAGGTATATGTTTATTCCCACAATGTCTTTTTTTTTCAATTTAATGGGTAAATGCGTACGAAAAAAAAACGTTTTTTTTTTTTATATTATAAACAGGGCCGACAATTGACTAGGATTATCCGTTAAATCGGTTCTAAAATAAACTATTTAGAAATTTATAAAAATTAAAATAGTATGACACTTATACCTATTCAAAGACGTTGAAATAAATATATCTACCTATACATTATACGGGTTTTCCGACAAATTATACGATAAACTTATTATATATTAGGTATATGCTATATATAATGAATAAATAGATACGCCAAATTGAAAAATGTAATATGTAAAACTTATCAAATTAAAAATATGGGTAAGTAATTTATTACATTATATTTTTATTTAACAGCTTAACGGTTTATTAAAGAACCTAAACTAGGTACTAAAAATAAGCCTATTTGCTATTAATATATTATAAGCATTTTAATAAAATATACGAAATTTAATTTCATATTATATTTTGCTAAGATGTATTATAAAAAGGGTTTTATAAATTGTAGTTCCTATTTTACGAACAAAAAAAATTGGTCAATCCATCCCTAAATTATAATCTTTTAGATAATACTAATTAAAATGCAATATTTTTTGACAGATAATAACACAAAAGTTTATCCATCGTTAGTAATTATTGCTTATTATTTGGGATTAAACAAAAATAAAACATTACATTAGAAAAACAACCCTGAGTGAAGTTTGGTATAATACGGTTTTGCAATTCATAAAAATGTTTTAATTATTTTTGGTAGTTTTTCTTTTTGTTTAATAAGACTTCTGGGAAACCCGAAATCAACATCTATAATGTACTAACTAGCAGACTTGGGTAGTATTTTAAATACAATATTTGGAATAATTTTCAAGTATTCTGAATATTTTTAAATACTTTTTAAAGTATTTAATACATTATTTTGAATACTTTTTACGAGAATTTTGAATACAGTATTCCAAACACAAATTTTTCACTATATAAAAATCCCAATGAATGCATTAATGAATATGTAGCAGATCTTATAAATAAAAGTATACTGTGTGGATTCGAGTCTCTACTAGAAAATCTAGTAAAAGATATGTAAATTTTTGGATTAAATAAAAACCGTCTTCACTTTAAACAATTCTTATTAAAAGAAGATGATCTTACATTGGAGAAAGCATTGAAAAAATTCTTCTAAAATTGGGCGTTAACGTATAATAGAAATGTACCCCCTTTTACATAAATAAAATATGTATATATAAAATATATTATAATATGTGACGATTTTGCATGTTCTGAACTCAATAATAGGTATAACAGGTAAGATAAAATATAACATTATATTATAATATATACAGTATATATATACTTTTGATTTGTGTGATAAACTATGTTTGCCACAGAAATGAACATTGTACTCGTATGTTCATAGTACTACTTCATACCTGCATAAAGTCATAAACGGGTAGCTACTATATACACATTACACAATTTATTGAAAACAATACGACGTCACTCGGCATAGTCGTATACGGCAAGTCGTTGTTTCAAAAGTTAACGGCTTGATCAAGTATTGGCACTGTATCGAAGTTACCCAATAAAAATACGATCATATACGATTATAGGTATAAAGGTATCATGAAGCCTTTGACAAAATATTTAACTTCCTACAACACGTAAAGACATCGCGGTCGAGTTTCTAGGCAAAAACCGGTTATATTTGTTTTGTTGGTTTAATATATTTATTTGCGTTCCATAATATACTTACTAATAATAAATGGATCTATGACAATCGTCATATATTTGATATTATTTAGATATTATGTAAACAATCGTACATTGTTTTTTTATTTTTAAATGCATATTTATTATTCAAAATAATCATTGTTCGCGTAGATTTTGTGAGGCATTAACACACAACTTGCACACCCAGAGAAAACGCCACTGATTATAATATTGATTTTGTTCCTGAAAATACAAATTGTTTTAAAAATGTATAATTATTATTTATTTTTATTATACTATAATTCATTTTATTTAAAAACATTTAGATAAATAAATAAGTATTTTATAATACTTATGCACATTTTTGGTAGAAAAAAAATAGTTTTTAGACTAACACCTTATTCTTATATTATTTATTCTTTAGATAAATTGTTATTTATCTAAAATGATATTAAAATTAATCATACTTCTATTTATTTTATTTTATGGATTTTTTTTTTAAATATAAGGTGGGCAACTTATGTATTTGTGTTTGAGAGATTATATATTATTTATGCAATGTACACATTATATTTTATTAGATAATTGTTCATCATAGCTATGGGCATTTTAATTATTAATTTAGTTCAATTTTTATAGATTTATTTGTTTTTTATCAACCAAATACACATAAAACCGCATTGTTTCTTTTGTAAAAATCAGAGGTTGTGTTATTGAAAGAGAAATATCGAGAGGGAGTGAGAGAGAAAGAGAGAGAGAGAGTAGTAAAATACTTACAAATAAAATATAATAATACCGTTGTATACAGTCATACTGTTCAAGCTAAAATTTTTAAAGGGCTTGAGGAAATTACTCATGTTGAAATCTTACATTTTAATTTGAATTCTATATTAAATGATAACAAATACTCACCAACATTTATTTTACAAAATATATTAATAAAACATTTTTATATTTAAGTCATAATCTATCATTTAAGTTATAATTCTCATTTTTTATAATTTTTTTTATGGCATATACGTATTACGTGTTCACCAAATTAAAATAACTTTTTATGACGTCATATAAAAGCAATTAATACTGAACTTATGTAATTTTAAAGGGCATGAAGATATTAACTGTCCTAATATAGTTCTAATAAATGCAAAAATGAATATATATTAACAATAATAAAAATAATAAATTAATTTAAATAAAAAGATCACTAAGTTAGATAGTTAGGCCAACCATAATGAGACCAATAAATTATATCAGCGATAAATTATACGACACTATAAATCGGTATTTCATATATGGCTAAACTTTAGCTTAACCTTAAGCTAAGCTTTAATGAATCAATCTGAATTTCAATGTGCACTTAACACTTAACACCTAAGCCTTATAGCTTAGGAATTTAAGCTACACTTAAGTACTACACTCGAGCTTAATAAAGCTATAGCTTAAACCATACATGAAATACCGGCCCTGTATTACTTAAGCCTCAACTATTATAAGATAAAGTGAAATAACTAAGAATTGGATCTTCGTAGATACGAAAAGTGAAATTAATTTATAGTATAATTTAATTGGTTTAAATGCAAATATATTAATAATGATAAATTAAAACCAACATTTTGTGTTTATAAGTCTGGCGTAAATGTCAACGAAGGTGATTTACTTGAATGTATGTTTAGAGCTATCTATTGTTGTATAAAATTCTGCAAAGCAATAATTGAGAGCACATTTCAGTTACTACCAAACTTCATACCTACATTAAATTTTAATTACATTAAACACAATTTGAAGTCAAATGTTGTATTTATTTATTTGTTGTCGATAAATTGAAGATACCAAAAGTATCTACCCATAAAAATAACGTTTAATTCACTACAAATCGTAAATTTGTCGACCGCAGTCATTTATCCATCCCATAACTAACGTAATAATCTATAACGATGACCTTGAAGCAGGTATACTTAATTTTATTTTTCCTTCTATTATAACTGTGAATGATTTGCAAAGTGGTAAATAGGTCGGGCTGTCTTATTCAGTATAATTTTTATATGCAATAGGTAAGTTATTTAAAAACTAAAATTTTACTATTTCTTTTTATAAAACCATTTTGACCTTATTTGAATATCATATCTCGTAATCGATTATATCTGGATATTTAATATCCCAGAACGATTATAATTATACTTATAGTTGAAGTTTTAACACAGTCCACAGATGATTATTAATTAAGAACCACAGATATTTAATATACATAATAAAACGGCTAGAATAATATAAATGATCAATATAATATGACTAATTATATTACGAGTATATCTATATATATATTTTATTCCAAATTAGAATTTTCTATAAATACACAATTATTTTACAAATATATTTTATTTAAATGAAAACTAGGATTATATTGATGTGTAAGTTGTTTTACTGTGTCTAAATACAATCGATCATCATTATGACCTTTCTTGAAATTAAAACATTTGTATACAACGGTCAATCATTATAATAATAGTAGTAATTTATTTAAATGAATAAACTGGGCAGAAGTTCAATTTTTTTTATGTACCTAAATGAACAACGATATTAATAATACAATATTTCTCACAGAAACCACTTTGGGAAGCAATAAAAATGAGAAAAATTTTAAATATACCTATCTTATAAATCAGGAAATCAAGATAAGAACCTTATTTTTTAATGGTTAAATCAGTTTAATTTTTGTTGATGTTTCAGTATAATCACCAAGTTCAATCCACTTATTTGGTTTATAATCAATAGAAAAAAATTAAGAAAAGTACTTACTTACTTCCAAAAGTATAGATATGAGAATAAGGAAAAATTTACTGAAGACCTATGTTTGGAGCGTAGCACTTTATGGCAGTGAGGCGTGAACAATAGAGTAACCTGAAGAAAAGAAGCTACTAGCATTTGAAGTGTGGTGCTACAAAAAAGTTCTTAAAATAAGTTGGGTAGATCATATAGCGAATTAAGAAGTATTTCGAAGAGTAGAAAAAGAAATAAGTTTTATGAAAGCTTTGAAGACTAGGACAGCTAAGTTGATTGAACATACATTACGACATAATAATCTACTTGGAAAAATAATAGAAGGATCTATAGAAGGCAAGAACAGTCGAGAAAGGCCACCACTATAATTCATGGGTCAAGTAGTTAGGGATATGAGTTGTGAAACATATTATGATTTAAAAAGGAAAGCAGAGAAGCGGGACGAACGGAGAAATACTGCCAACCAGCCCTTGGGCTGTTAACGGGAAAAAAAATCAATAGAACATACTATTACTTCTGCAGCAGTTAAAGGATTAAAAAAAAAAGTGGTCGGTGAGAACTAAAAATATCGTAATATAATTTTTATACTCAATATTACATAATATTTATTTAAATATATGTTTAAATTCTTGCTAAACGACGAAATTTAAACTTAACCGTATTATATCTTTTTTTATTTTGATATCATCGAAAATTAAGCAATTACCTATAGCAGTATAACGAATATTAATTATATTATAATGTAAGTATGTGCCTTCTTCGTTAATCAGTGATTAGAAATAACTATTATAGTACCTATCTACCTATACAAATGTTATTTAAATTTCGGAAAATGACGGTGGTTGTAATATCATTGTCATTATTCAGCCAATCTATATGAAACGCGATTAGTTAAAACAAAATGAATGCAACATCTAATTGCAAATATTATTTTTTGTAGTAATAATTTTGGATACCTACAATCTACATCTACAAAACGTATATATAACCTTGAGTTAGTTCCATCCATTACCAAATATTATTAACATATCAGTTTGGCCCAGGTCAGCGACACTATCACTGAATAATAATATTGTACATTCGTAGTTTTAAGATATTTTCTATCGATTACCACTTCCACGATCTTCTAATGAACTTACCGCATTTCAACGAACCAAGGACGTTGTTATTTTAGAATATAATTAATCTTAGTGATATATAGGTGGTATAGGTGGGCGTTTAAAATTACTTTTTCTAAATCAAATAAAAAAAAATTGTTAGGATAATAATATAAATAATTATGATAATAAATTATGTTTATAAAAAAATAGTATATTTAATTTCTTTCAAACGTATATTTTTAACAATTTTTTTTTAATATTATAGATACTGTACCTAGTGAACAAACTAATATTTTGGTATTTAATGTTTTAATGACGGGAGGGAGTGTTGTGGCAATTGTTCCCTACTTTGAGTTAATTTCATTATGTAAATGATTAATTTTTTATGGCATGAAATTATAGGGTTATGCCCACATCGTATTCATATTGCACCCATGTATTTTCGAAGGCGGAAATATACTTTAAACCCTTTTAATTGAAAGTATACTTTTAACTAATACTCACAATACTAATTTTCTTGCTCCATATTATAATAATAAATATACCTAACTCGTCCAATTTCTGAAAATGAAAGTCCATTTCAGTGTCCCTGCAAATCGAAATTTAAAAGTTTTTCCAAGCTAATGGTTTGTGTTAAGATTACACTATTTGTGCTCGTTGGTCTCACGTTTGACGTTTGTGCTAGCCTTTTTCCTGAGATACCCCAAAGGCATAAGTAAAATGGTAACCTCCGAGTCGGAATTTCAATGTTATTCCAAAGCCAATCTTTTGTACTTGAGTTATGCCGTTTGTGCTCATTGGTCTGAGGTTTATCCTGGCCCCGTGCCTTAGGTGCCCCGCAAGAAAGGCAGTGAATAAGTATCCCCCCAAGTTAGTTTTAAAAAATTCTTTTGATTCGAATCGTTAGCCCTACGTCCCTACCTACGAACGTCCATTTTTGACTACTGATCTCGTTGGTCCTTTTTTTTTAAATAATTATTCCCTCTTATCTCTTACCTCTTAAAAATTTTAAAATTTTTTTTTTGTGGAATTGGGTGATATTTTATTTAAATTGTACATTAATGTCTATTTAATTAGTTACCATATTTATAGTTCATTATATTATATTATTTATAAATTTTTATAAGAATATATTTATTAAATGTTTGTATATTATTTAAGGTTATTATTTTAATCTTTTTGTCTAATAAGAAATGTAATGTTACATAGGTATTTTTTTTTTTAAATTTTAAATTAAGTAGTTACCTACTTATTAATAATTATATTATTTCATATTTTTATACTATTATATATTTATTTTATTTTATTATAGATTTTAATTATTCAATTGATTATAAAATTATTTTTACATTTTAACCATTAAAATGTTAAAATTTATTAAAATTTTTTAATTTAAAATTTTGTTCAAGACTGTTATATCTTTATATTTAAATTTAAGTACTAGTGGATAATGTATTTATAATAAAATAAAACCGAAATCTACAAAAACTTTTTATTTTAAGCAAATACAGTATTTCGGAAACAATGTTTTGTTATACCGAAATACTGTATTTGCTTAAAATAAAAAGTACATTTTTGTAGATTTAGGTTTTATTTTATTTTAAACTGTAATATCAATATAACATATATTTTTTTCATGTCAAATGATTTTTATTAGACTATTTTATGAAACTCAACGTTGTTCCTTTTTTTTAAAAACACTTAAATATTTACCAGTGAATTTATTTTCATATTGACGTATTTGTTTATTTATTAGTTATTCAAAATAAAATTCAATTAAACATAAATACATTTCTAAATTAATTATATTTTAATTTCTATATTAAATTTTGTAAATATTTTTATTGCTTGTTTAATCTTTGTTTTATAGGTTTCTTATAAAATATTATTTCCTGTCCTAAATCCTAAAATTATCTCTTATGTAATAAAAACATCAAAATCTATCATTTTTATGAATAGCTTAAAATCTTCAACGTTATATCGTATTATAAAATACAAATTTGGTGCAAATTCTAAATTCTAAAAAATAATCTGTATTTTGATTGTTAGGTTGTATGTAAATTGGCTTCTACTTTAGTATATAGATACCTACTATTTAATAAAATAATAAAACAGATTTTCTATTTATATTTAAGTAATTAGGTATTTATAAATATTTTACTATTTGTACAATTATTTGATAAATTATAATTCGTATTAATTTGTACATGAATATTATATATTTATTTATTATAATAAAAAAACAATAATTTTCGCCATGTTTTAAATGTTACAATTAAACAATGAATAAGCTGATTTTACATTTACTGTTGAATATTTTTAATATTGCACCAAATGCTTTTAATTTACAAATACTTTAAAAATAACACGACTCAGTTATTAAATGATATCAATTTAATATTTCTAAAAGTGAAAATAAGTTTAAGTGCGTACATATATCAATGATATTGGCAGACACAAAACAACTACTTACTCCAGAGTAACGAAGAAGTAAGTACAAACTAATTATAAATCTATATTTTACTTACTTATAATGTTATTGTTCTTAGGTTATATTTAACCATTTTCCACGCTAAAAAAATTGACGATCATAGAATATATGGATTATAATATAAATGTTAAATAATGTCTGAAGTATACAATCCTACTTAACTATGGAAGATACATTCGACTATAGTATCCAAGATGTAGGTATATAGGGATTTTATTTCTTTATGATGATAACTTGCCTCATAAAATAGACGAAAGGAATGTAGGAAGATACAATATTACAACCACTGAAATACTGAAGAAGAGTAAACATGTTTATATTATACATTTTTATTGTTACAATTTTATTATAATTTTATATTATACTTAAATCTTCAATTTCAATGCATCTTTATTAGTATTTTTTAAACTTAAAACTGTAAAATCACTTAATACATTAGAAAATATTCTACTATTTTTAAAAATTTAACGTGGTAAATTGATTAAAATTGGTATAATGTATATTTTTATTTTAATAATATTTAGGTTGATTCTACAATGATTTTCGTATGTTACATGTAATGAGTAATCTGGAGAAGAATAAGAAAATCAATATATATATGTATTTTGGAGAAATCTATTAGTGTTATAGTTTATATAAGCGTGCCGAAAAAAAGATCTTTCCGGGTAAAAACACATATATTAAAACAATATATCCAAAAAACAAACAAATATAGATAGTAGTAAAAAAAATTATAAATATAAATACATAAATGAAAACTTAGGAATAATTAATGATTAAATTACATATAGGATGTACCGGCCAAAATACCAATTAAAATCGATACATACACCTCATCTTGTTTGCCCATCGACCAATTTCGCCGTGGGGGATCGACGGGAGTTCTACTCCATTGTATTTAATAATCGTCCGTTGGAAGAGGGGAAAACGGTCGATTCACCCATCTAAGTATGAATACGTTCGATGATGCTTCACTTCAGTGGTTACCAGAGAAGGTAAACCAGAACTGGACTATTTGAGCATGGTATAGCCGCTGGCTTTGCGACGACGGTGGCGCTTGGTTAGAAGTAGAAGGAAATTATGAGGCCGGTACATTTATAATATTAATTAAGATTATAATAGGTATATACAAATTTGACCAATAATATGCGCAAAAGTAATCACGGCTCGTTAGGCTTCGTGGAGAATGGACATCGGTGGTTTCGCAAAGATATATTTCGGGGAGTGGTAGGGTTTTGGGTACCTACCGATAGACACCCGACTCACGCGTATTTTTAATTAAATTTTGTTTATGATTAAAAAACCTTATTTGCTTAGGACTTAACATGATGAAAAAATAAATGCAGATAATTTGTTACAAACATTGTATACATATACTCATGTCCATAAGTACAATAGTACTACATAGATATATATCGGTTGTGAATCTAAAAGTTAAATTTATAATTAGTTATATTTTGGAGGCCCTAAGGCTTAAGGACAGAGTTTGTTAAAGGCCCCTAAGCAATAAATATTGTTTCCAAAACAAAATAAACAAAAAAAAGGAAAAATAGCCTTTTTAAATGGTCAAGGCCCCAGGTTAAAAAAAAAAGAGAAAACAATGATATTGAAAATTTTTCTCACCACTTCACTGCAAATTGCAATATAATTTAAAATATTTGAAATAAAATATTCACAAGTACTCAAATTTAAATATAAATAATTTAAAATATTATATATATATAATTTCAATTAATTTTAAATATTTTTTAAGGAAAATATAAAATTAAATTAATATACCTATTGGTACTGTTTAAACGAAAATTAGTTAGGAGCCCCGTCGGAATTTACTGACTAAACGACTGTCACTGGTATATATTGTATGCATAAACATATATAGGTATTTCATACACATATATATATATATATATATATATATATATAATAGGTATACTACTACTATATTTATGAATTTTGTTTTTATTGTAAATCAATAACATTTGGCATAATATTAAAAATATTCAACAGTGAATTTTAAATTAGCATATTATCACGAAGCATTATTAAAATATGCTTATCAATATTACAACCAGAGTATAGGGCGTATAAATAGGTAGATATGCGTGGGACGCTGAAATAGCCGCTTCTTAAAATAAAAACAAATTATTCTGTAGAAATTTGGTTTTTATTTTTATACAAATAAATCTACAAGTAATTCAACACCAAAATAATAAAAAATAAAATAAATAAATAACCATTGTTTTATATTTTTATCCAGTAGTTTTCGTAATTGTAACAACACTTCATACGGTTTGCGCATTATTTTAAAATTGTAAGGGAAATATCAAAAAAACCAAATATATAATTGTTAATCTTTATAGCAACGGATTTTTTCCTTAATTAGCTATTTAAATGACAAAATACATCGAAGCCTTGACAAAATAAAATAAATAAATATATGTCAAAAATAATTAAAAAAATACTTTGTTAAATATTATTATACCGAAGTTCCACTCAAAATCGATTTATAAAAGAAATGATTTATAATAATTCTTAAATTAAATATATATACGAAAAATAACTTACCCATACAAGCGAAGTACTTTTACTATTTACTGATCGGTACTCCATTTTTCTTTTTGTCAAATTCACAAAATAGTAAGAAAAATAAAGTAGGTAGGCAGTGGCGTCATTTGGGGGGCGGCAGGGTGGGCATTTGCCCCCCCTTGTTGACAACGGGCCGGTGTCCGGCCGAATAGAGGCCGGTCACCGGTGTCCGGCTATTTATGCCGACATGATTCGTGCTAAAAGTACCTAAATAATTATAGCGTATGTCGAATAGTAATAAGTAATAACTAATACCACGGCGTACGGTGGATGTACTTGTAAAATAAATAATAATATTAAAATTGATCTATACAGGTAGATGCTACCAATAGTATGGTTAAAACTTATAATAGGAAACTATTTATGGTCTATATTACTAGTTATTTTACTTATTGATTTCCACAGATATCAGTATAATATTGAGAAAACAAATTAAATCCTGAGCGGCCGAGAGCGATGTTTACACCGTGATGCGGGTACCTATACGTCTTCCCGTACCTACTATAGTACTATATTTACTTT
>JAIPRL010004791.1:4185-35726 GCA_025469235.1 Pemphigus obesinymphae | reverse complement strand
ATTTTACAAAATCGTATTTTTCGTAATTTTTTGGTAGTTTTTGCTTACGCATTAAAAAACTATTATGAAAATTGAAAAATGACCTCTTAAAAGTACCAACTAGATGCAATTTGCTACCGGAAACCGGGTATGAGTGTAAAGATCGGAGCACTCCTTCTGGTAGAAAAAGTGTTTACAGAAAAATAAAAAAAAATAAAAAATAAAAATAAATAAACATCATTGTAAAACCATAAGCTTCCTCGCTACGCTCAGAATCTAAAATTAAATTACGTTAAAATCAGATTATTTATAATTAGAGTTAAGTCAAATATATTTATATAGGTATCTATAGACTATAATAAATCACCATGGACAATATTGTATTTAAGGGGAGTCTAGGAGTATTAGGTTAATATAATTATATTGTGAACCCCCCTCCCACATACGAATAAAAATACATCACTGGCCGGTGGTGGATTCGAAAGGGGTCTGAGGGGTCCACGCAGTTATATATTCGTAGTTGTAATAATATGAGTTGAAAATGATTATAAGACCCTAATAGTCAACAGGTATTTTTATTATAAAAAATGTTGGGACTCCCTCCAAAAAAAAAATTCCTTCCTGATCTGCCAATATTACTGACCACGGAACCGCGCGTGAGCCTAATAATAAAGAATCCTCGGGATCCCGGTTACCTTTATACATTTTCTATTTATTTTCGGGAAGCTGTTTCAAACCATTATGTGGTATTTTAATTTCGTGGATAATTTTCAAATTTTCGATAACCTATAGTAGATGGTACAAAATCCATTATAAAATAATGAAAATAATAAAATAAAGAATTTTTCTGATTATTTGTGTATTTTATATTATAATGTCTATTAATAGATATTGTGTAAATCCTGCAAAGCTGGTTATTGCTAGTATATATATATTGTTCACGTGCAGGAAAAGGAGTTTAGAAGGTCATGATGACCACTCACTCAGAAAATAAGTCGGAAAAATTGAGTCCAGTTGGCACAGAAAACAGATGATGGCCCTTATTTACGTTTTTAAGGAAAGTTTTGTCGGCATTTAGAGTAATCGGACCAGAAAAAGTTAAAGTTTATTCGGTAAAAGTTAAGTCTGCAAAATTACTCCGACGACCCCCTATAAATATTTTTTAGCGTCGGCACTGTTCACACGCGTCTATTCAATATTATTTTTGAATAATATACGGAGAGAAGTTATAAAAATAAATAAATAAAAAAAGATCGATAGAAAAACTACAGATAAAAAAAAAATAATAATAAAAAACGACGCCCGTGGAAGAACGAAAATCTCGACGTGGGCGTGTTAGTGGAGCCAATGGGAGACGACGGTCGGCGGCCCCCTACTCGTGGGCCCCGCGGGGACTCGGGCGCCGGACGCCGGTGATCAGTGCGAACACGCACACGCACATTCGCGTACAAACACGTCGCGGGCGCGCACACTCTGTGGATTGCACTCGATCAACCGAGTCGGACGTTTTCCATTATATATTTGCCCGCGTTTTTCGTCACCGGTTCGGAAGTTTTTTCGTAAATAATATTTCACTTTTTTTTTCTATCGAAACGCACATGGTATTGTTATATTATAATTATTATGTTTCACCGCCGTTGTAAAGTGTCGTCGTTTGGCCAACGGTCGTACGAATCGCCGCGTTTCGATCGCATCGAAATCACCGTTTTCGGTCAATGATACTGTATTATAACATACGACAATAACGTTTCGTTAATAACCGCAGTGGATTATTTTATGTATACGAGTAAATCGCGATTTTGTTGTGATATATCTGTATTGCGATCGCGATCGACGTTTTCGCAAATTTCATATTTGATACCTACCTCATCCACCAGTTACCACCAGTAACCACCGCCGAACGACGACATATGACCCAGCCGCGTATAGTGGACCGGATGTGAACACTCATTCAAAATTGGCCGCGTCAAGCAGAACCCTGTCCGTGTAGAGGCCGTCGGCGAGACCAACTCGTTGGACTCGCACAAGGATATGGTGAGCATTATTCATTATACATAATACAAAAAGTATACAATATTTTATGCGATATTATTTTTCTATTATTATATAGTACTAATTACATTAAACATATTTTTTACTATTTCATATGGGACGGGACCGATCATTTGTGAAATCGCTAAATTTTTAAAAGATTTTGGTGCAATGAAACTAGATACACCGATATAGACTTGAAAAACTATCCGATCATTTAAAGGCTCCAAACAAGAGTCAAGAGTTAGTTTTGGTGATTTTAATTTAAGATTGACGCGTATATTAATGAATGATAATTATTTTACTTGACCGATTTATTATGAACATGTTTGATTCTTAATGAATATTCATATTGGTTGACAATCTTGATTGATTATGTACAGTAATGATTGATAAATATTGTCAAAAAAAAATTCAACATTTTAAACCAATAGGTAGGTAGGTAGGTAGGTAGGTATATCGTATAATATTCCCTTTTTTACTAGATTGAAAAAGATTAACTAGATACTAGATACTAGATTGAAAAAGCCATAAGCATTTTGTTTATAACATTCGTTTCTAAGCAAATAAAAAAAAAAAATGGATCGATATTATGTTTTATTACAATTATTTATGTTATTGATCATTTATATGTTAAAAATTATCAAACTGGCAACTGCACAAGATAAAAATCATACATACTGACAATTCTAAATTATCGTGTATGGCCGGGTCCCTATAGATATTGTGTACTTAAGTTATAAGTTATATTAATTGCCTTTTGAAGGCCATTTGTAATTTAGAATAAGATAGGTATGGTACACTAATTTGCTCATATTTTTTTTTTATATACATTAGGTAGGTATACTTGATCTCTAATATCATTAGGTACCTATATTATACGTATAATATATACTATAATATATATGAAGTACCTATATTTTAACATTTTGAGCGGTACCGCTAACCTGAGACCAAAGTTCATAAAATAGTTTAATAGAGACATGGTGTGCAGCATATAAATTGGACATTGAAATTTAGTTTACATTTTGATGTACATTAAAAAAAATTATTATTATTTTAGTAAAATAACATATTTAATACCTACTGATAATATTTGTTTAATACATTTGTAAGTAGTTTAATATTATGTACAAATATTTTACTTATTATAATACTATGTGTTTGTCGTATAGTAAAATGTTTACTGTAAAGCATTAAAGTCTTATTAGAATCGTTTTTTAACTTTAATATTTATAATAGCAAAACTAGTATTTCCTCGAGTATTTCTTGGTGCTGCTTGCCATTTAACATACATTCTTAAAGTTCAAGTTACTGTTCTTAGAAGTTGATTGTTTTTTCTTGTGATATTTATTTATATTGTACCTACTATAATTAATGTGAATTAATCATTGTATAATCAGTCGTGTAAAATAATTTAGTAAGAATCGAACTTTCTGTAAGCATTCGGCTTAAAATCGTGGGTGTTATTTAATAATTCTTAAAAGTACTAATATACCTATTAACTTATTTTTATCAAACTCATTAGTATTTGAATAATCGATCTTTAGGTTTTTAAACTAAGACTCAGAGTTACTCAGATGACTATAGAAAATGCCGTATTTTTTAAGAATAATTCTGAATTTAGAATGTATATGTTTAATTCGGAATCTAGTATATTTTGGTTATTATCCCTTAATTTTATTATATATTATATTTATATATTATTATAATATATATATACAATGCATATAACATATTATGAAGTAATATATCCGTTATAAACTAAATATTCTATACTTCTAATAAAAATAAATCGTATAGGTATAGGTATACTATTGTCCAGTTTGATGATAAGTACATCATAATTAAAAATCAAATTTTGAACAAATCGAGATAGTGCAGTACATATTCTATTTTAATTATTATTAAGTCAAGAATCGTAATTATAATCATATAGACACAATTATTAGATGCATCGTATGTATACGTATCTACACAATACTTAGCTTTAGCACATAATAAAAAAATTTTGTATCTACCTAATTTGTCTGTTATTTGAAAAATAATTTGGCACAAAATAACTAATGTAATAACTGCTATACAAATACCTACCTAGTTATCTAATAAGAATTTTGTTGTTTGTTTTTTTTTTTTTTAGTCAATCATAATATGAATTCAAATAGAGTAAGAGACGGTCTAATAAAATGTTTAAAAACATTAGGAGAAATGAATTATACCAACCAATCTATTTATACATACTATTACTATTAATAGTAAATTAAAATTGTTTTAAATAATAATTATTAATAATTCTGTTCCATATCCGTCTTAATGATTTATTAATTATACACTTAATCGTTTTCAACAAAACAGTAGGTGTCGACTTTTAATTTGACAACAACATTTTTCTTACTAATTTAAACGCGACGATTTAAATAGGTTTAGGTATTATAAATGCGAGTTTATATCGAATAAAGAATATAGGTTTTACCTATATATATCCATCGTAACTATTAAAAATTTAATTTAAACGAAAACATAAAAATTAATTATTATAAAACGTAGTATAGAACAACAATAAAATTAAAGTGAGGGAAAAAAAGTTTTAATAAAACATTTAACTTGTGTTTACATTTTTATATTTTAATAACCCCCGTGTCTTAACATGCTATAATATTAGTGTATTAATTATTAATGCATTTATCGAGCAACCTTGCCGTTCAGTCGCTATAAGCACGTCGTAATGTCGATTTAACGACTATCATTGTTATTAATCGTAGAATTATCTCGAATAACCCCTGCAGTAAATTCTTGAATTGAATGTACCTTTTTAAGAAATGCGTTTATTAATATTATATTCAAATAAATAATAAAAATAATAATATCATATTATGGTCTTCGTTGAATGGTAATAATAATAATAATAACACAAAGAAGTGGTCTAGGGTGCCCGAACCCTTCAAAAATTTTTCAAAAGTACAGAGAGAATTTTAAAAAATCATGGCCTATCAAGAATAATTGAGTGTTTACTGAAAAATTATTATTGGATACTCTTCAACTTTTGCTTATAATTTTTTTATTTCACCTTTCATTAGTTTCGCGTGTTTTAAATTTCGTTGTTTTAATTTCGATAAGTGCTTGTGTGTGTGAGACAATTGACGAAATCAAAAACGAGAATTGTCGACTAAAATATTATATTGAGAGATCACAAAAATGCGTATATTTTAATTTAAACGTGCCAGATAAACGTCACCGTTTTGCCTTTTAAACTGCCATTATGTTCGTATAATACACAAACACATGTGCTATATGTATACTTTGTGATTTTAATTTTCAACAAATATTTTTAACGAGATACGAACCTCACATTTTGTCGTTAGTAAAATTATTTCCAAATTTTAAAAAAATAAAACAATATCGTTATAATTTATAATAATACGAGTATATTGCAGAAACAATTGTTTAAGAAATAATATACTATTGATATATATTATTGTTTATACTTTATATACGAGTAAATATGATTATTATTATTTAATTAATTTGATTAATTATAATATTACTCTGATATGTAGCTCTCATTATTTTTATAATATTTAGATGTCATGTAATATTGTTGTATTGGGAAATCTATAATCATGATATAAGTATCGGTGTTGTAATACAAAATATATATACAATATATATTTATATATATATATATATATATAGGTATATATATATACCAAATATATTGAAGTGATGGGTACTGTCTATTTCATATTAATATTAGTGTGAATACAAAAATATAGATATTTTAACAGCTGAGAAATATTTTTTTTTATTGTTATTGTTAATTAACATTTTTTTAACTTATAAAGTTGATAAAAAAAGATATTAGTAACTTTTAACTTGACTTTATTTTTTTAACTAACTTAACTTAACGAAAAAAATCGTTAGTTTGCCAGCTTCGCATACTGACGAAAAAAAATCAAAAGACTCCTTCTACTGCTCTGGACTATAGAATTTGATCTAATAAAATTGTATTTTACATATATTATATAAAGGGTGTGAAAGTGTAATAATTGTGTTGGATTCACTATACTTGGCTAATTTCTTTTAAAATTTTTAATATTGTATTATACATGCATATTGTATAATGTACCTACAATTATAAATATCACATAAATTCTTTAAATTGGCATTGATAATTATTACTTATAGAGTATACATTATATTAATTATTACTCTGCTAATTACCATCACCACACTATTTTAAACTAGTATAAATACGCCTCTGCTATACATGCACGGAACGTATGCCTTTAAGGGTATTGCATATTATTACCGTAATACCATCGTATACCAAATACTTATATTATATTGTTTAACCTGTCAAAATATTTCTGATCACAAGCCATTATATATCTACCACAAAAAAATATTTTTGCAAATAAAACATATTAATATTAAAAATTATAAAAGTATAATATTAATGTTAAAGTCTAAGATTTTGTAGAAATATGTTTCTTAATTACTGTACTTTTATTTGTAAAATGTTCATTAACTTAATGACAAAACTAAACTGAATATATATAAGATGTAGGTATAACCCATAATTTTAGATTAAACTTTATTAAGTTCCTATACATTTTAATAATATTTATTATTTCATAAAATATCAAATATAATTTTTTTGGTGATATTTCTATTAGAACATACATTTTTTATTTCAAAGATATTTTATGCATATGGAACCTCGTCAATAGGAACCCAATAATCTCATAAAACGAATCATACCGAAACGGTTAAAATAATCTATATACGCCCTTGACCATAGAAATGTAGGTACATATACATTATACATATATATATATATATATCTGTAATATGGATCCAAGGACTTTTAGTGTTCAACAATATATCCAGTGCGCCGCATTGACAATATATTATTGTATAATAAAACAGCCAAAAAATATGTGTTTAAGGAAAAAAACTCCCCCGTACAAATCAAACGTTTGTTTAGTCGCGACGTGTACATTATATATATGCGTATACGTTGTGTGTACTTTTATTATAAGGTTGACCTGCTAGTTCAAAGAAACCGATGCATTTAAAAAAGGTTATTTTATAGATGCAAAGAAAAATAACATCTTGTAGGTATATTATATTATATATAAAGAATAAGATATCACGATCCCTATTATACATTGCGCATAACCAATAATAATAGCGGGTGGTATTTTTATTTGTACAAATGATTTTGTCCTTTTTATGTGTGTTGACATTTTGACTCTCAAGGAAAATCACCCTTCGAACACCTTAAATCACACAAATCGCCGGTATGGCGGTAAGTACACGTATTATAAAAACGTTTACACTACCATATATCATGATGTGGTACATACTATATAATATAAAGTCGTGATTAGTATACCTTTACCTACATATATCTATTGCGATTGCATAATATACATATGGAAATAATAGTAGGTATTTAGATGTCATGTAATACCTATATCATCGAATAACTCTGCCTGCCGCACAAATTATATTTTATAATGGTATATTCTTTATTATAAATCGTTTTAGGTATACAAACATAGGTTATAATAAAATATCGTATCGTTACAATTATATAGGTTAATATAGTTCATCCTTTCGAAACAAAATTCAATAGTTCAATACATTTATTATGTCAATACCTGTACTGTAGTAGGCATACTATGTATGAGCATGGATGTATTGTAGCTTAGCTATAAAACCACAAATAAAGCCATAAAGGACGGAAATAATCTTTTTAAAAGCACTTAAATCCCATTTTCTCACATATTCTTACAGGTAATACAATATTTATTTTTGTAATTATTTTAAAATCAAAATAATAATAGTTTTAAAGTGAAAATGTATACAAAAGCTATATATACAATAGTCGCTTGCTTAGCTATATATACAAAAGTTTCGTTTTAAAATGTTTAAACGTGAAATGCGTTAATATTCGTACATCTATTTGAAACTAAGATAAGTCGATTAATAGGCACATTAAAATTGATTACCTATAGACTATAAAGTTATTATCAAAGAAAAGGAAAGGCAATGTTGTATAAGTATTTATTTAGCTACATTGTGTGAATAATTTTTGAAGCTAATATAGCTTTATATATTAGACAAATAAGAATTAAGAATGCATGAAAATATCTTCAACGTCCTTATCACTATATATACTTACTAATTAGTTAGGTAAATTAATAGAAATGTTTAAAAAGCATAAATTATTATATATTTGTTAGTTATATTGCTACAACTGAAACAATATATATTTTCTGATAAATACATCAAGTATAAAGCAAGGATGTTCATGAACATGTTCAAAATAAACTACATTATAATATTAGGTTAATAAAAACAGACTGTTAAATACTCGTAATTATTATTTAAGAGAACGTCAGATATGCATTATATTATCGTAAAAACAGTTTTGTGAGAAAAAAATTTTTCTCAGGTTGTAATGGTAATTAAGAACCAAGTTTTAACACAATATTGTAAATAAAATTATCTGCATAAAAAAAGAAAAACATAAAATCTTAATAATGGTAAAATTTTTAAAAAATTATTTTTTTGAAGATTTTTACAGAGGCAAATATAATAATATAGTTTTATTAACAAAGATCGTAATTACACAACAATAAAAAGTGGTACTGACACAAACATATTTTTTAAGTGCTTTTGAAATGTATTTAAATATTTTTTAATTTTAAGATTTTCATGTTTATTGAAATTTCATAAAAATTGCCTGTGTGGAATCCTCTCAGGAGGACGATACACTTACAAGTTTTTGTAGCGAAATAGTACTTTCGTAATTCAAATGGTATTTACTTTGTATCAAACTATTCGATAATTTAAAGAACTATCCGTTAGTATGATTGGTATAGTTTGTATCAAACTATTCTAATACACTATTCAAAAGTATAAGCTACTTTATTCTAAGATAAGTATTAAGGCTACATTAATCATATTGAGATATAAATTATTAATTTTTATTTTATTATATTATATTTTTATATTTTATACAATTTATCAAATACATCTTTTTGCTATACTATATTTTTAGTTTGTTACTACGATTTTTAAAAATTATTATATAATATATTATATTTTTACAAAATATAGTTTAACGTTTAACCTTACAATTTTACAAAACAATTATGTTTCTACATTATTGTACGATAATTTATTGCGTAAAAATAAATTTTTTTAATAAAAATTGTGATTACACAACAATAAAAAGTGGTACTGACACAGGTATATTTTTTAAATATATTTAAATATTTTAATTTATTTAATTTTAATTTTTTTTTTAATTTTATAAAAATAAAATTTTTATAAAAAAAAAAAAAATATAATAAATAAAATATATATACATAAAATATAATATTTTTATAAGAATTTTTATTTTTTTCGATCATAATTTTAATCATTCAAGTAACTGATTTATTCAAATATAGGTATAAAGTATTAACTATTAACATGCATATAAATTATAATAACAAATTAAAAATGTATTTCAAAGATGATAACTCATAAAACATGATTTGTAAACAATACACTATTAAACCTCATTTTTAATCATCCCATTGGACTTTTGTTCACCAATTTTTTTGCATTAATTAATAATAATTAATTATATTTTATACTTTTACTGTAAATATTGTACAAAATTCTCGTACTTAAAGAAAAATACAATAAATGATAAGACTATATATATAAAGTACTTATATATTTTTGACGTAACTTATGTAATAAAATTGAACAGTACCTATTATAATTTCAAACTTTCAAAGATTTTTTTTCTTCCATAGAACGTCTGATTTTCTGGTAACTGTTAAATTTTGTCAAACTTATAGCTATGATAGTATAAAACTTTGAGTCTAAATTAAAAAAAATTTGTGAACTATTTTGCAGTACCTACTAAACACAATTGTATTGTAAATGTCAGTGTATTTAATAATTAATCTGTAGATATTTTAATTACATATACATAATTTGTCATATTAGATTAAGTACAGTATATATAGTAATTTAACTATAGTTGAGTTATAAAATTAACAATTATTCGGATTTTCAACATAGCTTTAACTTATTCACTAATCGATGCCCATACTTATGCATATTTATTGTACATAGATTATAGGTATTATACCAACTTATATTAATTATTGACATTGTTTTTTTCAACAATAAATTCGCAATTTCACTATAAAATTATTATTATATAGTGCCGGATGAACGTACGAATTAATATCCAAGAATACGTTGATTTTAATTATTCAAAACTATGTTTTAAAACAAATGATTATTATGGAAACAATTTTTATTTTTATATATTTAAATAATATTATTATGACGTATTTAAACGCACGAATGAATACTATCTGAGTCTCACGGAATACAAAAGTAATTAATCATACTGATATAATACACCTCATTTATTAATATTTTTTACTGATAATTTACTCAGTTGGTTTTTAATAATAATAATAATCTATATGTTATCCGTACTCATACAGCACTATTTTATTAACGTATATAATTTTTGTACAGTAATTAATGCGGAAAATATTGACATACAATTAGTTTTATTTTATTTTAACTGATTGTTCGTCGAATATATTTCATATTAAATACACGAGTTTCTTACGATATATTATATTTAAAATTTTTTTTTTTACCGTTATTGTTTTTATTGTTGATCGGCAAACAGTAATAATAAGGTGCGGTAAACGTAAACACACAATAATAATTTATATTATTGTATGATTATATATTGAAAATGTACTTTACAAAAACGGTAAAATTTGTGAGTTTCTCGGAATTCAAAAACGACGAAATAGGAAGTTTACTCAAAGTGGGTTTGGCTCGCTTCGTGCGTGTCATATTCGAAATGGTTATAATAAATAATATATTATAATATTGTGTAGTTCATTTTGTTATCGTTAATTTCTCTAGAAATCGTTCGTAATCATTGATTGGCCTAAATAATTATTAATACAAACTGTTTAAAAGCTATTAGGACAAGCAAACTATATTTATTTTTTAAACAGAACGATGTTAAAAGAAAATTAATTAAAGTTTCCAGTTGTTAAAATATAAAAAATAAAACCATAAATATTAAACCCCTTAAATGTTATCTTCTTCTCCTTCTCTCCCAAATATTTGAGGTCGGCCACCCTATTACTGCACTTCCACTTAACTCGATCTCCCACATCCACTCAATTTACAACCGCTCACGTTACATCACCTTGTTTTATATTCCACACCTCATTTCCGGACTTCCTCTTCCCTTTTATCCTTCAACATATACAATATACATGCTCTTTATTAATCATACTTCCCATGCCTCTTCACTTCTTGAACCATGCCCGAGCCATCTCAATTTATTTTACTATTGAAGCCATTTCTATACCTACTAACTGTTATTTACTAATTTTATCTTATTATTATCTTATTTTGTTACCTCTAGTCATTCCACTCATTTACCTTATCATTTTCATCTCAGTTACACTCATTCTGTGTTCTATCTTCCTATCTACTGTCCAACATTGTGATACGTACATAATTATAGGCCTCACCACTATCTTAGGAAACTTAACTTTTAACCTAATTGTGATATTTTTGTAATACCAACACCTAACGCTTCTCTCCGCGTTTTCCATTCAACTTAATATTGTGTGTCATATCTTTCTCAAAACCACCATCCTCCTTTAGAACGGTTCAACGGTACCTAAATATTTGAAACTCTCAATCTTCACACCCACGTTATGCCCACTCAATTTAATATATTTGCCAAGGAATAAACCCAAACTAATTTCTTAATACAAGTGTCGCATTTTTTATGCTCATAGTGAGAAAGAATTTAAAAAGTGAGAAATACGATCTAAATTAGATTTAACAACAAATTTCGCCGGGTTTATAGAATCCTTTTTGCATCACTAAATAAATCGATACTCTGAAAATTCCTTGATTATAACTAGTACAAATTGAATTTAAAAATGAAACAATAGATTTTTTCTAATTTCATAACCTGTATGAATCCACTTTTATCACACCTTCATTGATTGAAACATATAGGTCAGTAAGCCATAATTAAATTATTCTATATTTATAAGATTTATAGTCTACATTGTTAATGTATAATTATTGCATTTTTCTGTAATTACCTATACAAGGAAAAAAAATTATAGACTTATCTAATCGTACTGTATAGCAAGTCTTTCAATTCATTAGTATTTAGCGTGTTGATCTTGTCTATTTATAGTGTATAGACCATACTTTTTATGTAATACCGTTAAAATGCTGTAGGTGTATTAGTTAAAATGATAATTATCACCACCGAAGAACAACGAAAATAGAAAAATATGCATTAACAATCCGAAATAAACGTATGTAACAGCTTATTGATAATTAAGGATATTATGTATATGTGCCTAAATATATATATATATATATATTAGAAGATCCGAGTATATTATTATGTTTGTAATATGTATATAGGTCTCGGCGAGGCGCGTGTCAACGTTATATTCCATACCGTCGGTCGCGCGTATTGTAGGTATATTATGCTACGCTCGCTGTGTTTACGTTCGACGATGGGAAACGTACTTTTTAATTACCCGGTAGGCGTGTATTTTAATAGCAGCTAGTCTATAATACAATGTTTTTAATATCATGACGTGACTTATATGGTTATATAACATAATGTAATATAGGTATACGACGGAAAACTAAGAGAGAACTCGTCCTGACCAATATAAATTGTTATTATATATTTATCAGTAGTGGCTCGTGTTAAGGTGCACAGACGCACGTGCACCGCCAAAAATGTCAGTAAATTAGCATGTTTTGATATATAAAATTATTATTTATTTATCGCTGTTTTAGTAATATTTTGTCATGCCCGTAAATATTTTTATTGTACCAACATATTACTCATAGCACCGCTGTATTGTTAGTTGCTGCTGGTAGCCGGTCGATCGTCGTTACAGATTACATATAGATTACAAACTAAGATTATGTGGACTGGCAACAATGCCACTATTTGCCATTTGATTTTAATACGGAGTTTCTGAGATTTTAGCAGCCAATGCACTGTCTACAATCTGTTTTAATGAGTGGCCGGTGAACGATTCAAATATTTAACCGAAAAATATTTGTTAGTGAAAGATTTGGTTAGTTTAGTACTGAAAAATATACTAGGAACGCTCCAACCTGAAAAATCCCCCACTTATGGAACCCCATTTCAAAACCTGACCACACCACTACCACCTGCTTGCCATGTCGTTGCCAGTTCATATAATCTTAGTTGGTGATATAGAAAGATTTATAGACATATAGATAGATTATATAATATAGTGGTCTCGTCCACTGTCTCGAGGCTATCGCAGCGCTGTCCATTGCACACACATGAAAAATGCATGTACAATGCGCCATTTACTCACGCGCAGTTGCATTTTATTCCCTCTCCGGGGAAAATACACCGTGTAATTTAAATATCATGGCGCATAAAACTAGTTTGAACCACCAACTATGTATATCTAACCATTTTGTGGTCGTATCTCGTAATGATGTTTTTGTTTAGTGCAGTTATTATCTACCCATTTTCAGATGTTCCCAGGATATCTTTTATCTAGGTTATATAGGCATAAGGTAATTAAATAATGTTTTATATGAATGTAGGTATGTTCTTAATAAAATGAATGACATCACGTTCGTTATTACAGTATCTACCTATTATATCGACATTTTAGATAAAATAACATAATATAATATTATTAAGATATTTGTTATCAATCCGTAATATTTTTTGGTTGTGCACCATTAGATATTTCACCCACAAGCCGCTATTAATATACGATGACGATAATATTATAAACAACATATAAACTGTCGTCGTCTATAGTTCTCAAATATGATTCATAAATTATTATTGAAATAATGTTAAAACTTATAACTAATAATATACATATATATTATTATACAGCAGGCAGTGGCTGTAAGATAGTCGTTGGAAATTAAATAATTAATCTACATGTCTAATAAAAAAATAAAAAATAAAATATATACGATACCATTTATAGAATTCTTCATTCCACTTTAACACTATGATGAATCTATCTGGTATTTCGTATTTATATCAATAATCGTACTGTTTACATATTAATATTTATTGTGCCAAAATTATATGTTCTTATTTTATTTTTTGCAAATATTTCACATAGAAATAAGACCAATATTATAACTTGTATATACATAGATTGCATACGTATAATCAGTGGTGTAGTCGTAAATAATATTTTAGGTATAAGCTTCAATTTTAAAAAATAATTTATAAATTAGGTAAATATCTACCTAATTTTATTGTGAATTAAAAAATTTTAATTTTTCTTAATTTTTTTAAAAAAATTGCCTGTTTGTATTCCTTTAAAAATCCTCTTATTATTGAACGTCTCACAGAGTTTACTGAAATAGAGGGATTCACAATAAAGCTTTTAACATGTAACGTGACAGCGTTAACTAATTAGAAACAAAAAAATTAAAATATTGATAAAAAAAACCTGGTGAACAAAGTAAAAAGTTTAAACGTAACCGCACTAAAAGCTCTATTGTGAATCAACCTTTACTAGATTTTCACGGTTGAATTTTGTTATGTATCAAAACGTATAAGAAAAAAAACGTAAAGCTCATTATCATTTCATGAGGTCGTGGGTTTTAAGCGTAAAAATCTAGATACGGCTGGATACTTTTTAATACTTTTTTTTTAATTTCTTTAGTTATTTACATATACCTATCTGTTTCGTAATTAAAATAAATTTAGTATTTATAAATTATAATCACAAACAAATGTATTTAAAAAAATACAGTACAATGATTACCTATATGAAGTATTATTTAATGGGGGTATACGTCGTATACCAGCGTATACCCTCTCTAGTACACTATTGCGTATAATTATATCTACAAATTAAAATGAAACTTTTTGGCTTTTTAGTTTTTTCCCATTCTGCACAAATACACATTTACAAACATATAAATGTTCACAGTATTTAAAATATAAAAAATATTAAATTTTTTTTATCACAGAAAAATCATTTTCTAATGATTGAATCAGGGTATCTAATTAATTAAATAATTCATGGAAGCAGTGATGCATTGTAAATGCTGTATTTTCCTAGACGTATGTGGACATAATACTATTTGTAGACATTTAAATTATTGTCAGGAAATAAGTTCGAGAACACTTTTTTAAACCACTGATATATATTATAAATATAAATTTACACAATGATTTAAAAGAACTAGTTGCTCCCATAATAATTTCTAATTTACTCCCAAAATCCTTCCCTCAAAGGGATTTTAAAATGAGAATATATTAAATAATTTATTGTTTATTGTTAACACTGTCATATTCCTGAATTTTTCTCTATTTTGAATATATATATATATATATTTGATAAACAATTTGACCTATGTTCGCAGTACCTACTACCTATATAAAATAAACTCATGAACCTCCAAACCATATTTACGCAAAAATTCCTAACGTTTTTGCGCAACTTACTCAAAGATACAGCTGTTATGTTATACAGCTGGATATTATATTAATACTACCAAGTCAAAACTAAAAAATAATAAATTACCTTTCTTTGTGTAATTTATATTATAAAATATATATATATATACCTATATCATATCGTAACCTGTCCTAAATAGTATTTATATGATAATATATTGTAAACCGATGTCGGTTATTACAATTTATAAATAATGTAAAATTGCAAACGTTATAACCTCTTATAATATGCGAATAACAAAATAGCAAACGCACGGTAATATACATATTATATAGTCTTATCGGCACGCAACGATTATATTTTTTTATGTATAATGTTCGATGGAAACATATTATTATTTTAGACAATTATTGCGAAAAAAACCAAAAACCCCTCATAATACTACCTATACATAATGTATAAAATACAATATACATTGTACTTATCGTGCACGGTTTTTTTTTAATCGTATTCAATGGTTTATGTGGTTCAATATTTTATAATAGGAAGGTATATAGTATTTTATCATAATAGATACACCGGTTCTTTATGAGGGCTGTACGATATTTTTTTATATAGGTAAGTAGTTACATTATTATTTTTTAGTAAATTTAATGTTTCATTTCGTTAAATTATTTTTACACTTCATTTTTAAAATCATTGGCTAAAATTATAATTCTGTTACTATACGCAGCAAAAAATTAACAAATATTAGATAATGAAAAATAGACGAAGTAAATAAAAAAAAAAAAAGTAGGATAGACATAAAAAGGAAAGACTCGGAAATGTGACGTCAAACTCGATATTACGCCAAAAATTATAGTATTGCAAATTTTGCAACCAATATTATAATTTTTTTCCAGCAAAAATGTCTTTTATTTTTTTTATAGATATATATTATTATGACTAGTTTCTGCCAAAGAAGGTTTCCTCTGAAAATTTGGAAATCCATAGAAAGTATAACGCTAATATATTATATAGTATATCTATTATATATATAGGTATTAGATTAGTGTTAGTGACATAAATGTTAAATCCTAACAAAATAATAATTACGGGTTGCTCAAAGAATATTCACAAATAGACACTAATATATACACTTATATGTTTTCCCTATACAAAAGTTGTATCAAGTTTTACATTGACAAAATATTTTAAGAATCAGTCAATAAATATTTATAAGTTAAGTAACCTATAGGTAGACAATTAATACTAAATAGTAAATAGTGTATTGTGAATTGTACACAATTCACGCAAAGTTTCAAACTTCCGAACATATGTTTTACATAAAAAGTAAATAATATTCCAAAATATACTAAAACAGATAGTTCCCGGCGTTCCCGCATCTAATTTTGGTGGACATTTTTTTTTTACATTAATGTGAATAAAACATTTATTATTTTTATTTTTGCGGAAACGACCGTCTCTCTGATATTATGTTCTTTGTCACCAATCGCCGCCATTTCTCATATTATTTCCCCCTTTGATGTGGGACCATGTGCTCACGAATTGTCATGCCGCCGGTTGCAAACAACAACATGGTGTGTTTGCACCAGACCGCTATATTATATTACGATGTCTACATATTATACGCAGATTAATCGCCTCCGGGTGAAAAAAACTGATCTAAATTTTGGTCAAAATTAGGGGTTCCAAAAATGTTTTCATAATATTAGATTACAAAATAAATCTGTCGCGTATCATATTTCAAAAGTTAAAAAAATTTTGAATAATTCTAAAACCCAAGAAAGAGTATAGATAATTTAATATCTAAAATAGCATCCAGTGTTAAGTATACTTAATATTTTCTATATATATATATATATATATATATTCGCGTAAGTCTTGTATAATATGACAATTTACTGATAAAATTTTATGATATTATATTATTATAGTTTAATATCTATACTGCATCGGGTAAAATATTTATATCGCTAGTTTACATAAATATATTAAGGTGGTTCGAGTCGGTCAAACAAATATCGGTTTTAGACCTTTCGCAGTGACAAAATTGTGAGACTTTGGCTGGTTCGATTTTAATTTTGTACAATGAATAAGGTTTTAATCGTGACGTTTTTGGAAACACGAATTTTCGATATCAGTATGATTAAACAAAATGTCCATGTTTTAAATATTTTGTACTTGTGGATATCTAAGGCGGAAATTCCCATTTCAAAAAACGCCTCGATTAAAACCTAGAAAAGATATCAAAAAATCTTAAACCTTTTATAAAATTTAAATCGGACCAGCCAGAGTCTCAAAATTTTATCACAACGAAAGCAATTTTCTGTTGAAAAAATGAAGATATATAGATATAATATATTACATAAATGTATGTAGATATTGCCTATATTGAACTCTTTAAAAACGGACCGACTCAAACAACCTCAATATAATATGTTTATAAATTGTATTATTTTATCCATATTCTATAACACATTGAAAAATAACTAAGTGCATTTATGATTGCACAATTTTGCCACCTATATAATATAATATTATTATATATGAATTCACTTAACATTTTAAATCGATGACTAGCCTTAGGGGTCAATGACTGTCGAAAAATCTATTGTTCTCGCGTCGTGTAAGTATGTTAGTATATTATATTTAATTGCCAAACGACCTTGTTATATTATAGTATCCATTCTACATTTCTTCATATTATTAATATATGTAATGATGAAATAATCGATTCGTTTTGACCAAAATGTTTTAGTGTTTCTATACAATATGATGATGTTTCCATATCAAAAGAACCATATTATTATTATATATGCTAGAGCATTATATTATATTTATTATAATAAATATCAAATTTAATTTTCAAAAACAACGTCATTGTCTCGAAATTTTACTAAATTTATCGTATTTATATAATTACTACTTATATATACGTTTGACTTTCATTTTTCTCGAATCATTAACAATATCTTAAAAATATTTTAACACTTATCACAAGAATATGTCAAAAACCTTGTCCAGATACCTGCAGACAGTAGGTAGTTTATTTCCAATTTGCTCACCTCCATCGATTAATTATATCAATTCAATTCAACAATTCTCACGGTAGTTCTAATACTGAAATAAAAATAATTTTGGGACTCGTGTGCTTTTACAGTAGCTGTATACTATTTTATGGCAATAACTATTTAATTAATATAAAAATAATTCTGAGACTTTGTGGAATATAATATTATGTTTCTTAAAATGTAAATTTTATATTATATTTTTTTTTCATATTTTGTATTTTTTTTTAGATAACTATAAACTTAATAATAATAGTTATAAGCTCAATAATAGGAAACTTTGTCATTTTAGAATATTTTTCAAATTATTTAGGCAGTTAACAGTTCTTAATAATTGCATGTAATTAGGTTATTTTTATTTATAATTTATATGTAATTACCTAAAGAAGTATTTAAATATATACCAAATGTTGTACAATATATTATATTAACTTCATATAGGCGCACAACTATAAGTATGTAATTGTAATTTTTTGTGTTTATATATTAAGTATAACAATTCACAATATACATATATGAATATGGATATAATAAAAAGTTCAACATATACTTAGAGATTTAACTATAATATAGGTGTGTATATATTATATACATATTAGCACATTTTTTTCTAGTATTATGGTATATTAAATGCTTCGATGTCTTATTTTATAATCAGTTTTGAAAACAAATATGGAAGTGAACACCCAATACTATTTTGTGATTTAATGTGTTCCATATTTTGGTCTTATTTTGATTATTCGGGTACAAAATAAGTTTATATTTGAATTATTGCACTAGTTTATTTTAAGTTAAATTAAAAATGTGTATTTTCTAATTAATGATATTATTAATTCATAACCAAACGAATTTTCAGTAGTTTTTTTGTTTAGATAGGTACCAATATCCAATATCAATGTAGAATATACAAGTATACTTACACACTTTTTACCGTTGGTTATAAACTTATATTTGTTATAATATAATCTATATAATAATATTATTTCTGTTCAGTGTGCTTTTAGTACAAGTACAATTACAAATATTTCAATATATTTTTACATGTAAAAAATTAAAAATTATTTAGTTAGAAAAATACAATACTCTTATAAAAAAATGGTTTTGTAACCTTATGATGAATTATGGTCGAAACTAGTTGTTACCTATAATACTTTTTTCGGATACTCTCAACACATTTTCTTTTTTACATATTATATATTTATAACATATATTTATTTTTAATATTTTTCTACGTACGTCGGTATATTAGAATAATATATAGTATTTTAAACAAACATTCAAATATTGGTAATTTTTTTAAATAGCGGATTCCAGTCGTGTTTTTCTTTTAATAATATTATTAACATTTAATATGCATTATTTATGTACATTGTTATTATAGTGTATAGTATATACATAGTGTAATATACACTTTAGTAGATAGTAAAACTAATGATAATATACTAAAATAAAATAATAGGACTAAAAACTAGACGATGATACACTTATAGATAATATGGGTAAATTAATTATTAAAATAATTGTCATTATTATTATTAACTGCAATAGGTAATAACAATTGTATCTACTATTGTTTTTACGAGTTTATTTTTTCTGTAAGTATAAGTTATACTATATAGATTATTGGTATAGTTTATACATATAACATAATATATATTATATATATTATATACGTGTGTGTGGGATTACATCTAATATGACATATGTAATGCAATTGACATAAAAGTTATTTTTCGACCCCTTTCTGCGTGTTAGCTATATAAATTCTTCTTTAAATATGATATATACGGGAAAACATATTATATTATGTAAATATATACCTATAGTCGACTTTTGAAAATATCGATTATAGGTACCTCTTAATAATAATTGTAAGGCAACATTGCAAAACGTACCTACCTACTATTTCAATTTTCCACTTATTTCAGTATTGATGTTTTTTTTGTTACACACGATTGAACTGTCATAAAGATATGGTACCTACCTAATTATACCAAACCATTTAATATTTTAATAAACATTTTTTAGTTATATCCCATAAGTAATAGGTATATCGGTTTAATAATCCAAATTTAATATTTAAATTTATCGATTGTGCCAAAAAATACCATTTCCATCCTATAGTACGTTTTAACATAATTTGATAAATAATGGTTGAAACTTACATCATCTTGATCACTCCCATGAAATAATTGTTTAGAACACATTGTAGTATATTTACAATAAGTTGTTAAAATCTTTAGAAAATAAAATATCACGAGTATAAAGATAATACAAAATATTCATATCTAAATTGAAGAAAAACGTAATATTATCAAAGATTAAATAAAAGTAAAAGTTATAATCTATGATATTTTACCATTATAGAATTATGAGATAATGTACAATACTATAGTTTTGGCACAATTTTTTTATCATTAATAATAATGTTAGGGACTTAATGATTTTGTTATTACAAGGTAGCTGATAAAATATACAAACAAATGTAAATAATAAATCCGCACAATATTTATCTATAATTACATTTAATAATAATAAAATTTAAAATATGTTTTAAAAATAATTAAAACCATTGGAAATAGTACGTTTTGTATTAAATTCAATTCAATTCCCTATCTTCGTATTATGGGAAATAGTGCACTATGGCGTACTTTGGAAATATAACGTTTTATAAAAATTCATAGAATTTATATTTATAATGGGGAATACTACATTTTGACATAATTTGGAAATAGGGATATTTGTTCTATTTTTGCTTTTAAAATAGTCCATTTTGACGTCATTCATAAAATTTAAATTTATTTGAATAAAGGAATTAGTTCGTTTAGACAAAATCTGATTGCAGCATTGGGTTCCCCGCCTTTTTACTCTAAGAATGAATATATAACTAAATTTTGTCAATTTTGGAAATAGTACGTTTTGCAATATCACCTCACAATTATATACATATCTACAGTATATAGTTATACAACTATAACTATAGTTTTATAATTTCTTGATTATTCGGCAGTACTAGAAAGTGCAAGTCTTCTGATATTACCTAAAAGTGCAAATCAATTTTGCAATAAGTAAAAGTCGAAAAATATATTTATATAATATTGCATTACTATTTTCAATCAATTCAGCTCATAATGTATATGTAACTGAATAACCCGTCGCTGCCAGATTACAGTAAAAACAAATTAAATAGTTCGAACGTAACTACGTAACTACACAGAAAACTAATATTCCTAATAACTCTTTAAGTAATCAATTTTTAGAACTTATCTCATTAAATGGTTCATATACACACTGAACATTTGAGTTAAAAAAAAACACTCATATTGACTCGGTGAAACTTCAGTTATAGCTGTACAAATAAATCACCTCACATATTAATAATATAAAAATATATGCAGTTAAAAATTAAATTGACATTGAAAATTAATGTTATAGTTTCATTACAATTTTAATCACGAATAACTTTCGAATATAATAAGTTTTGTCCTTATATTGCACGTAAATATTTAATATTAGGCATTTTAAATGTTAGTTTATGTTATATTGTTCATCCAATATTATTCGGAATTATTTCGAATTTATGATAAAACATTTATGGTTTGAAATTGAAAAAGACAATATTTTTTTCGCTCATAGATTACGTGAGCCTTTGTGTTGGTTTTAGCTATGTTTTGTAGCAATGGACAGTATTATGATTATCGTATGGTTTCGATTGATTTTTGTGATTATATAGTGCATGGAATAATGAGTATAGGTATATTGAAATTTCGTAATAAAAAAAAAAACTACCCCAACAGTGACGACGACGCCTGCAACGATAACTTTCCTGCTGCAGCGGTATAGAGGAATTGAATAATTTAAATAAGGAGACGGATGGTACCATATAATTTATATATATTACTGCAGTTCTTACTTGAAAATATGAACGATATAATATCGTCCATCGCATGTTGTTTGGATTACAAAAGTTTAATTCTCAAGTTTTAGCACACATACGAGTCTATGTAGACTCAGTATATAACAATAGGTACCTACATTGTTTTCGTATATACACAATAATATACCACTCGGGTTAAAGGGGTGTGTGTTGAGCTGAATAAAATAAACAAAAAAGAAAATGTACAATATATCCGCACACCGAAACTAAATAATAATCAATTTAATTCTTTTTTTACGTCTTGTATCTCATATTATGGTGTATTATCGGTGGCAGAAGTCTAGTCACGCCACTCAAACACATAAGATAATAATATATATATAGCTAATATTATACGTACAATGCCTCTCCAAAACCAAATATACCCATTATAATAAGCACTACCGTACGTAATCCACTCGGATATAGAATATTATAAAAGTATACTAACACGTAAACATATCGGCCAAAAATAATGTCCAGGGAAATATCGAAATGTTCTGCAGGTACGGAATTATCATACAAACTTTAAAAAACTCACAAGTTTTAATTATTTTCATTTTATCAACAAATGATAGGGAATTTCAATTCCTGTTAATTATATAATTAAGCAATATGAATACATATTTGATAATGGTATGTGAAATATTCAAAATATCATTATAATATCTAATGTGATCAAAGTTTTTGAAAATTGAGCTATAAATAATACTATGTCAATAATGAATACCTCCCGTAAACCCATTCAGTACTATAGTAGATCTATCATATTTGTCAAGGAAATATATCGATTATGTTTTCTTTATCCTATCATTTTGTCTAGTATGAGTATATAAAAAAGGCAGAGATAGAATTAAAACTGGTCTTTTGGGGGTTGGATTTCAAAAATGTAGATGGAATATTTACCTCCACGTAAATTTACAGTTTAGAATAAAAGTATTTATCAAATAAAATAAGGTACTCCTGATTAAAATGGTAAATCAAAATATGAAATAATTTTTCAAAAATATTAGTACGTCAGTACGGTCTCATATATTTTTCTAAATCATTACGCCTTGATGATTTACTATTTTGACACGTTCTTCTACTTTATAAAAAATTTTCAACAAACGTTTTAATCGGTTATTTTTTTTGTAGATCAAGATGTAGTATATTAGGACTTTATATTTCTTTGAAGCGCTTTTAATCTATGTTTTCCCCCGCTTTTAAACATTGAGATAATTTTTTAATTACCCGTTTAAATAGATTTTTAAAAATTCATTACTTTATATTTATGAAAACCCATCTCTTTCAATATGTTGCATAGGCATTTTCACAACTTTTAACTTTATTACAGTCTTCTTGGATTTACGTACAGTAAAATGAATAAATATAAATTTACATTTATTAACACATTACTATAGGTATAGTTTAGTCTCCGCGGTATGAGCGTGACCACGATAATTTTATTGATTTTTATTAAAAATTTTCATTTTTTCCGTTGTGTGTCTATTTTTACTTCATACCTTTGCAGGGACTCCTAAAAAATATAATTGTATATCTTAACATAATGATGCAATAGATTTATTTGACTTGAGATATATAATAGGTATATGAGTTGTTAAATTTTTTAATGTTATAAAATAAGGCACTTATATACATAGGTGCATTATAGTATATTATACGTTTTATTGCGTCATGGGCTCTAATGTTTCGATGTATCTAATATAGTGCAGGGTGTATTGCAGGACGGGAGAAAGATTATTTTGTACTCTAATTTTTTACTATATATTATATTATTAGAAAGTAAAGTATTTCTTTATTTTTTGAGCTCGGAGTATAATCACCTAATTGGTGTGCGTTCGATTCGGTGGCGTTGGCGTATATACACCATTATATTGTAAGTTATAACGCATAATATTATTAAACAGAAGCTTTACAAGAACTTATTATATATATATATATATATATATTCTTAGACATGAATCCATACTATGAATCAAGTGAGTCGACGATGTCACACGCGGAGTCACACACCGTCTTGGATTAAACGGCATACTGTATATTGTTTTACAACATAAGAAGCCGGCCCTAGTCATATTATTATTACATCACCGAGTTCTAATATCATTATGATATTATACGTAGGTTATTTAATTTTTACGATTTCTTTCCCCAAAAAATACACACACAACACGAATAATATCGGTATTATTATAATATATCGCACTGTACAATTTTTAATATTGCTCCGCAATGTGATGATTATACGTATATTGTACTACAGTTAGTATGTCCCGTAAGTTCGTTATCGCCCAGATATAGTATCTCCGCAGCATACAGTTATTTCTAATTTTAATTCGCTTTTTTCCACAGTAATCTATATTAAAGACGTTAGATATATAGGTACATTATTAAATAGCCATTTTGTTGATTTTTATTTTTCTATTCGATTTGTGTAAATAAAATTGCACATTAATACAGAAAAATTAATTATTTGGACACTATAATAGGTTTACAATAATTTCATTTATTTTAAATTGTAGGTACTTAAAGCTTCTCATAAAGACATTGTGGATTATCATGAAAATGTTTGAAATAGGTACAATTGAATTGATTTAGGTATATCGATCTCCTTTTCTATTTTATAAAAATTTTTTTGAATCTAACAAATTACTTGTTCTAACTCGATAAATTTTTACTCAATTTGAGTAAATATATATATAACTATTATATAAAATGTATACATTTTGCTGCGAAGATTCTTAGGTTAATACGGGACTTTCCTAATAAGCTTACACAGCTTTATATGTATAATAATATATTATATATTATATATATATATATAGAATTGAATAAAGTCAATCTTTATAATAAATAAGTGTTATATTCAATATTTTTATTACCTGTATACTTTTTTTCTTAAGCACTAAATAAGCAAAAGTCCCATAATCTATTTGTAATTTTACAAAAAAGCTCATATAATGCTTTCTCAATTATAAAAAATCTAACTTTTCAAAAATTAAAACTGCCCGCTTATTGGTTTTATTTTGTTTTAAGATCTTTCACAATTTAATTTTCAAATTTAATAGTTGAATTTCATAAATATGTGGCTGTTAGATATAGATTCCAATAATACTGTCTAAATTGCAAACCGTTTGAATTTAGTCAATATTTAACTAATTTCGGTAATTTTTCTTTGACTAATGATCGTATAAAAAAGAATAGGTACCAAAAACATTATCATTTTGAATTTTAATTTTTTTTTTTTTTCACAAAAAGATTAAGTTTTCATTTTCGATTATCTTGAATCACAAATATTCTATTAATTCCTGTACGACACGCAAGCCTTTGCCTTTTTAAAATTCTCTAAAACTTAGTGTTCTCCTCTTAAAAGTATCAATCAGAAACCACAGTGTATCCCTTGCCCCCCCCCTAGCTTAAATGTGTCAATTAAATAATTGTCATTTAAAATGTGTATAATAGTAAACCGCGATTGATAATAAACATTATTAAAATTCTTACCATATCTAAAGTATACATACTATTTTCGATTGAATTTGGAATTCATTATTGCCGGGCACCTGTGTAAATATAATAAACGGTTCTACGTCGTCCGGCATATGCTGTCCGATGGCGTGGGCGTATTTCGAAACAGTTTGTCGGATAAAAGTAGTATAATATACACGTGCATGTATATATATATATATATATATATATAAATATATGTATCTGATCACATGGCACTGACAATTGGCCTCAGTGGTATATATCATTGCTATAAGAGAATAATATCATTTATTATATGTTTGAGTATACAAAAATGTTTTATTAAATGCACCTACCTATATATTATGTATTCTAATCGTATACGATTCCTCAGAGGCGTATCCGCACAGCGGCAAAAACACACACGATAATACTCCTATTCATTTTTTTTTTCGTTTAATTGCAATTTGATTATTGTAATTTTGAAAAAAAAAAGAAAATTAATAAGTAAATGCATTGTAGTGTAGCGTGTATGAATACGTATTGTTCGATTACCGGGGTAACTCCTCCCGTTACACCAGTATAACATACGGTTGCCCTATCTAAAAAACAAACGCTGAAAACGTTGCACGAGAGCGGATATCAGCGAATTATGAGTATAAATGGCTAATATAAAATTGTAGGTATATATATTTGGGATGCGTCTATATGTAATAATGGTCGTGATCATGTCATATTATAGGCGCAGTATTTTACTGAAGTATGAAATTTTGCATTTTTTTAGAATACATTATCATATATATTATAGATATATGTATATTGTATATATATAAATAGTTATTTAACACTGAAGATGAAAACATTGTTTTCGAAATACGTATTTTTAAATAAAAACAAATTATTTTATAGAAATTGGGGGTTTTTTTATATCTATAAAAAATTTTACAAGTAACTCAACACCAAAATACACTATCATACCTAAATATTTTTATTATTATATATTCAGGATGTCCCTGGAAATTTTAACGGTAAAAATTCGAGGAAAAACATATTATATTATATTGTCGAGTAAACATGTAAACGTACTTTATGCGTTGTTGAAATTTTGTTAAATTTTAAATCTTCAAGTTATAATTTGGTTAAATTTTAAATTTATTTCTTAGCGAGATTTTCCTAACCTCAAAAACCTAATTTTGGTGGGTCATATATGACGTTTTTGATTTTCTGATATTTCCATAGTTACCTTTATAGTCATTACATCTTCAACAATACAGATCATCTAGACAACAACAAATATAATGATTATAAAATATTTCCATATAGTAAAATAATGTTCCACCTATGTTCCACCTAATGATTGGAGAACATTTTTGATATGAAATAATGATACGTCATAAATACATTTAAAAAATATTTTAGGAATATTGTATAATGTTCTTAAAATCTATAAATGAAATAGTTGTATTTTCTTGTTCATAATACATATCTACGCAATGTTTGAAATATTGTAACTAAATATTTCACAGAAATTATTTAAATCACGAGCGTACGATAGAGGTAGTCAACTTTTTAATATCACCTTTAGGGGAAAAGTGGATTTCAATTAGGTATATATATATATTATATAAAAACTAATGGTGAATTATATTTTTTTAATAATAATAATATTAGATTATAAGAAAATATTTTTCAAAATTTGACCATTAAATATAAAATTCTTTGTTTATAAAAAATATATTTTTATTAGAATTCAATTAAATTAATTAATATAACATATATATATTAAACGTATTGATATAATAATTATAATAATATATATTATATAAAAAACTGTAGGTACCTAAATTATCACACAACACTATTTATTTAGATATACTTAATATTTTTAATTTAGTTAAAATATTTCTTTAGTCTATATTAAACATATTTAAAGTGGTTTATATTAAGTTTATAGTGATAAAACAATATTTCTAAAACTACCTATATTTTTTTTTCAAATTTTCATCACATCGAATTTCAAGTGTTCTATAAGCGTTTTAAAAATGTTACGATTACATTTTCCCCAATATAGTTTAAATTTTGCAATTTGATCATTTATTTTATTCGATATAAGTTACTAACTAAACTAAAACAACTTTGTCATTTTTAAATCTGGTTCTCATGATTTTTTAACAATATAAATGTATAAAATATATTTAGAGGCCGTTTCTGTAGTGACGTCGCGACATGATCCGATTTCCGTTTCGATGATGACGTGCGTCGTTTTAATATTTTTTCCGTTTCGTCTTATTCCGTTTGAAATGCAAGTCGTCTGGGAAATTAAATGTACAAAAAATTGGGTATAAACATGTATAGATATTAAACAAATGAACGATGTGTGCAGATATCGTATTATTCAAAGCACTGTGGCGTCGTTGCATGATAGATCGAATCAATCGACGCATTACACGATAGCGTCGGTGGCAGCGCGCGCCGTAATTGGATTTGTCGGACTCGTCGTCGTTCGTATAATATATCTAAAATATTTTTCTTCGCTCGATCATAGTCTCGAATGACGTTTTAAACTTTAATCGTTGAATATTTGACTAAATTAGTTTTCATGCGAAAACGGTTATCGAAACTGTGTTGACACTAGAACGATTCTGTTCTTGAAAAAATCAAAAAAATAAAACACGTTCCGTTGAATATCAGTTGAAGACGACCATAGAGTACTTTCAATTTGAACGAACTATACGTTCTCAAGCTATTTTCCAAATGTTATAACTATTTTACTCGTCCTTTTATCGGCCAATCATTCACAGTCACTGATTAGTTAAATCGATTAATATTTAATTGGACTATAAAACTGCAGTTTCCACATTATTTTATAGTTTGTAAATACCTATGTAGTTTCTATTATAATTATATTCCCCACCAATCTGCTAAAAATATGAGAATCAGTTGATTCACAGCATGTTCGTGTATCATGTTATATGTTATTCGTATTACGTTTTTACAAAAATTACAAAAAATAAAAATACATTTATTAGGTTTGTTCATTGAAAATATATAATTGTAAAAGATTTATGAAATATTTATCTTCAAATTATATTTTGATAATTAAAAATCAACTGAAATTGTAATTATTTGACTTGTCATCATTTAAAAAATAACTTTTTGAATGAAATTAGATCAACCGTTAGATGCTGACAGATCGCTTAGGGTAAAAGCGTTCATTTTATTTAGGTTCATATTAATTTTATTATATTGCGTCGAACCGCTGAGGAATTGAACAATCGCGATTTAATCTTACATCCAACCATTCATCTCTCTCTATCTGTTCCTCATTCTTTCATAGCTGGACCTCTTCCTAATAATTCTTCCATGTTATTCTTTATAACTATATATTTCCCCTATCGCTCTTAACCTTCAAATGGATCTTTTTTTTAATCAGATTCTGTTCTAATATGACCCGCAAAATAATATTATCACTCATCCGTGCATATATAGCTGTGGTCCATTGTAACCTTATATTATTTCTTTAATCCTAAGCGTTTTCATTATATTTGAATTCTGAAACAAATATTCCAATTTTATTTTTCTTTATTCCAAAATTAAAAATGTATTGTCGTCTGATTTTCTTATCGGCCAGATTTCGGCTCCATACAGTATTATCAGACATATAAGGATGATGTCCTATAGCTGCTTTCCATAACATATTGAAAATCCATAATAAACATTCAAAACGGTTTCTGAAAAAAACCGATTATCTACGGAACGACCGTTCTGAAAATCACAATCCGCGATTCACGATAACATGATTTTTAACTATACTTTCGGGATTACGCGACAATCGATGTATTCGAGGTATTGCGATGGAAACGATTGTGAATTATGCAATAAAAATGTATTAAAAACTTTCTTTCCTTTATTATTAAGTCTTCTCGAAACACATGTGAAAATATATTTGTTGTCTTGTATACGAGCGTTTTCGTCGTTTAATCTTGACGATATAAAGCTACGACTGTTCAAAATCGATTCCACGTTCAGGACGTGTTCACAGCACCGAATCGTTCTCTCTTCCTATACCATGTCCACCAATAGTGAACTCGGCACACCCGGTTATTAGCAAATAGTTTCGGCGAGCGCGAAATTGATGAACCGATAGCGGGCGTGCTAAAGTACGTATCGTACGTATATATTGTACATGTATTGATATTGGAATGCCGCCGGCGGCGAGGGAGGCGATACGCCGGAGCAAACGCAACTAACATTCATCATTGGGTCGTCACTAATCTTGTTTCGGCGCAGGGTAAAAAGGGATACGGACCGGCGGTGGCGGAAAAGTGTCAGACGGTTCCGCTTGTAATTAATGATGTCGTAAGAATTTATTTAACGAGCGCTGCAGCTTTCGGGTAGTAGCTGGTGCAAAAAGAAAAAACGTGTAAAATAAAATAACGAGCCGCGTAAAAAGAAGAAGAAAAAAAACGAAACCGAAACGTAGTTTTTGTATATTATATACGCGTGTACAATGTAGTATACACGCCGAATATCTGTCAATGTATAATTAATGAACGAGCGTATTATATAGACCGCGTCCGAGCGGAACGCGCCAAGTCCTTGGGCAGGTTACATCTTGGACACATCCGTCCTGAGATCATGAGCTGTACGCGAATACGTAGTGATTGTAATTTTCAGAAACGACACCGTTTAGAGGACGCCAAATCCACCCTTGAATTTCTTATACCGAATATTATTTGTATAAAATAATCCCCTTTAAACGTAATGCTTATTATATATTATAATAAAATTGGTACAAAATATATGTTTTTGGTCGCAAATGAAGAAGCGATCGAAATTCGAAATATATCGGCTGTTATATATACCATAGAACATAACGAAACACGAAAGACGTTCATTTACTACTCATCATATCATGTTATGTTAGAAACTAAACGAGTGTATTCATCGTATTTATTTAACATGCCCGATAATCAAAACTCTTCAAAACGCCACTTTATTCCAAGACAATAATTTTATTTAAAACCATGGTTATATTCGTGGATATTATTAGTTATTACTTGTTATACCAGTGATAATGGCGTGTGATCGTACGAATATGTGTAATAACAGTGCCGTAGCCAGGAGGTGGGCACTAGGGGCACGTGCCCCCCCCCCCGAAATTTTTTTTTCTCTGTGGAAATGACTTCTTTAGTGTGAACTTTTTTATTTTCGTGTATTGTAAGGGGAGTATTCAGCAATTCAAACAGAAATTATTTGCTAAAAATGTATAAAACTCCACACCCTTTAATAATCAACAAATTTAAAAACTGAAAATTGGGTTAAAATTATAACCATTTTTTCCAGTGAACCTCGAAGAGATATTTCATTAATTTTAAATAGCTAAGCCGTAAAAATAGTATATGTATAAAAATTTCATCCGAAAAACTACGTCAACTTTATATTTATATTTCTGCTAAAATAAGCTATATTTGAAAAAAAAAACTCTTAGAGGTGTACTTCTAATGACACTGAGAATCATTATAAATAGTTAAATTAAAAATTATC